>PVJO010001410.1:0-173944 GCA_004026905.1 Hystrix cristata
AGAATTGCCTAGAAGTGTCCTTGGACTATCCCTATCAGCTGATGCCTCCCTTCACATCGTCTCAATCCATATAAGGAGGACACTGAGAGCAAGGAGATGTCGTCGGGAGACTGAAGTATTTGGAACTATTCATTTCCTCTGCTTATTCTAATGGAGGTCTCCACAGGTCCACTGTTGAAGACACAGTGGTTGGAGAAGAAACCAGCCCTCCTTTCTTGGTTAGATGGCTGCAAACCTAGGAGACTTGGTGATCTGTTTCCAGTGCTTGTGACCATGAGAAAGGTGTCATAGTCCATTTTCTGCTGCTATAGCAGTATACTATAGGCTGGATAATCTATAAAAAATGGAGATTTATTTAGCTCAATATTCTGGAAACTGGGAATTCTAAGAGCTCAGTGCCAGCACTTAGCAAAGGTTTTTGTGCTATGCCATACCATGGTAGAAGCGAAAGGAAAGAGAGGGCTGAACTCCTTTTTTTTTTCTTTTTTCTTTTTTTGTTTTGCTTTTGTTTTTGGTGCTGGGGATTGAATTCAGTCCTACACATGCTAGGCAAGTGCTCTGCCACTGAGCTACACTCCTTGCCCCTGAACTCAACTTTGTAACAAATCCTCTCTTGATAACTAACCCACTCCCACAAGAATACCACTAATCTATTCATGAGACCAATCACCTCTTATTAGATCTCAATTTCCAACACTGTAGCAATGGGAATCAAGTCTCCAACATGTGAATTAGGGGTAGGGGGTACCTAGCAAAAGAATTATGCAGATATGACATGAAAAGGCAGGAGAGTCATGTACATACAAATCCCCTATGATGAATGTTATCACTATGTACATCTAAAATGTACCATTAAAAATAAATAAATAAATAAAATGTACCATTAAAATAAAATTTTAAAAAAAAGAAAAAGAAAAGGCAGGAGAGACAGCCATGAGACTACCAGGGAAGAGCAAGCCAACATCACTCCCTTGAGTTTCGGGGGGAGGAAAGTACAGAAAATAGATCTTGCACTACCAGAGGGTTAGCTCCAAATGGCAGCAGTTAAGGAACTGTCACAGTGTGAACAACAAGTTGCGTACATCACAGCAGAGCAGTGGAATGCCACCAGCCTGGGTCCACTGTAACATGCAGCTGTATCTCAAAATGACCTCCTAAGACCTAGGGAACTTCTTGGGAGTGAACTACTGGTGGGCAGAAAATGATAAGGGACCACCATTTGTATCACTGTTGCATGGGCCTGAAGTAAGAAGAACATCATGGGGAGAATATAAATTTGCCTAAGATGACAGGGAGTTGTTTGTCCCTGTCCTATCCCTCTCTCAGCACCTTAGAGAAGTTGTCTTTCGTTTTATGATACTAGGGATGGAATGAAACCAAGGTCTCACTAAGATACATAATTTCTTTTTTTCTTTTGAGACAGGTCTAAATTGCTAAATTGCCCAGGCTGGGTTCAAACTTGTGATCCTCCTGCCTCAGCCTCCAGAGTGCTGGGATTACAGACATCTGCCACCCATGCCTGACTGAGAAGTTATTTCTTAGAAGAAATAGGAGATATTTGTGAGCCAGACCAACCCTTCAACCATACACAGTCACATGCACATATATACACACCTATGCACAGTCACACACATATACATATACACACCAAGATCACACATGCACACATACACAACACATAAATACAAATGAGCACATGTAAAAATACTCCAATTCAGTAGAGCCTGAACTCTAGCTGTCTTCATCCTTTTGTGATGCTATAACAAAATATCTTAAACGTGGTACTTTACAAACAACAGAAATATTTCTCACAGTGCTATAGTATGAGAAATCCAAGATCAGACACCAATAGATTCGCTATCTGGTGAGGGCTTCACTGCTTCAAAGATGGCAATTTGTAGCTGTGTCCTTAGGGGGGAAGGAGCAAATAAGCCCCTCAAGTATCTTTTTATAAGGGCACTAATCTCATTCATGGGGTCTTCATCCTCAAGAGCTAATCGCATCCTAAAGGCTCTGCCTCTTAATACTGCTGCATTGGAGATAGTTTCGACATAAAAATTGGAGGGTCGCAAACATTGAGACCCTAGTACTAGCTTATGCTGCAGAGAGAGAGGAGGATATAATATCTGAATCACAAACAAAACTGAATTTCCTAGATTAAAAGTCATGGCTGGTAAGTTATAGAACCTAGCCGAAAGGTACTTACAGGAGATACTGTACTAGAAAGCAGGAAAAGGAAGCTTTCAAATACATAATTGAGACCATCAGTGTTAGTCCATATTCCATGAATAAAACAAAATAACTGAGATTATCTGATTATAATGAGAAAAGGGTTATTTTGGCTTTTAGAGCTTTGGAAGCTCCAACCTATGGCTGATTGGCCCTGTCAGTTTAGACCTGTGGGGAGGGGTTAGACCTGTGGGTGACTATGGAGGCAACATATCATAGCAGGAGCACGTGGCAGAGCCAAACCCTCTATGTCATGAGCCCAGGAGCAAAGAGAAAGAGGAAAAAGCCAGGATCACATGACTCTGTTTGAAGGCACACCCTAAGGACCTTCCACCAGGCCCACAAATCGAAGGTTCCACCCCCTCTCAATAGTGCCAAACTATGGGGCAAGCTATTAAGCATGAGCCTTTTGGGGAAATTAAGATCCAAAGTGTAGCAGCATCCAATAAGCTAGGTTTAAAAAGAACTGAAAGGAACCAAACAATTTAATCTGTGATCACCAAAGCTGTGTGTGGACAGAGAGACCTGCCCTTTAGTGATATTAGGAGCCAACAGTTGTATCATAAGACAGATACTCATGAAGTGCCTATTACTAGTCTACACAATTCATCAAGGATGCAGAAAGGATTAAGACCCAAGCCCTACTTTGAAGATACTATTGCAGCTCTTGGCTGAAGATATATGACATTGCCCAAATCTTGCCTGGAGGTCCAACTTCAGACCCTTGCTCTCCAAATGCTTAATTACCTTAACTTTTTCCAGAATTCCAAGATCATTTCCTGCTCTAAATATTTTATTCTTCACAGATTTCAATAACAACAGTTAAACTGAAGAGCTCCTCCAGCTATATTCTCTGCATTATGAACTATAACTCCTTTCTTTTTGCTGTCAATCTGGTATAGACAAGATCTGGTGCAGACAGTCTTGGGCAGGGATGGAGGAGGGGAGAAGACAGAAAAGGAGAGAAAAATTTATCTAGATGTACATTTTAAGTTTCACTTTTTGAAAAAAAAAACAGATTAAGATATCCACATTACCTGCTAGCCATTTGTAATGATTTATGAAAACATACTGACAATTTCCTAATGCAACTGACCCAAGGGAGCTGGAGGACTCCTAGTAAAGGTCCATTCTGAATAACCAATGGCGTCTCACACTACCAACTTTCATCCATTTTGACTTCACACAGCCAAAAGGCATTCATGATCCAAAACTGAAATCACCAAAAGTATTCCACGATCCTCATTAGAATTTTGAGAAATGAGCAAGTCTATTCTCCAATTCAGGTTCCTTAGTGGCAGATTGATTTTTAATAATATGCCCTATACACAGTGCATATCAGTATAGACATAACAGTTTTGCCATGAAAAGAGTGCATAGTAAAATTATAAAAGTATTCTCTGCTTTTCTAGCAGTAAAATCCAAGATTACAGAGTAATGTGACAATACTTGTGTTTTTTGCAGCAACAAAATCTGCAAAACTCCAAGATGTTAATAAGAGTGGATACTGAACTATGCTGGTTTAAACGACAATAAATCACCTAAAGGAGAAAGAGAACTAACATCTATATTGCTTCCATACATTAAGCTAAATTTTAAAAGATGCCTAGCAAGGAGTAAAAGTTCATTACTGTTAGATGTTACCAATTTCTTCTTTTGTCTTATGATTTATTTTCCTGAATCAAATAATGGAAAACAGAGGGGAAATGTTATCCACTACTTTAAACCAAAGTCCTTTTGGATTATCTGTAAATGTGACATTTGAGGTACAGTGTCCCTCGGTGTCTGGGGGAGACTGGTTTCAGAATCCCTAGGGATACCAAAATCTGAGGATGCTCAGATCCCCTGTACACAACAGTGTGGAATTTGCATACTACCTATACAGCCTTCTAAATATTTTAAATCATCTCTTATATTACTTTTACTACCTAACACAAGGTCTATGCATCAATTCCCTTGCATGGATTCAGCATGGTACTTGGCACACAGAAAATTCAAGTTTTAATTTCAGGTATTTTCTATCTGTGGTTGGTTGACTACGGATGCAGAATCCACAAGATAGACAGCTGACTGTAATCACATCATCCAAAGGTCACATGTGAGACTGATTCGTGTGTGTGTGTGTGTGTGTGTGTGTGTGTGTGTGTGTGTGTGTGTGCTGGGGCTCAAACTCAGGGCCTTGTGCTTGAGATTGTATTTTAAAAGGAGAAGAATGGACAACCAAAATATTTTAGCTCAGTGCTCTATGGAGCCTGTTTAACAGATACGAGGAGGAATCAGAAGGATCCAGCCTTATCTGCTACAAGTCTTCAAGTTCACACGACACAAGGAGGAGTACAGAGCAGTGAGCAAGAGAGTGAGATTCAAATGCAACCTGGCTTCAAACTCAACCCTTTCTTTTGCTGCATCCTTGAAAAAATACATTATCTAAGCTTCATTGTTCTCATCTGTAAATTGGACAACAATAACCCAGCAATGGAAAGGATTAAATGAAGTAATGAAAGCAAATACTTATGACAATACTTTGTGCATCCATCACAAGTGCACCACAAAGTGTTATCGGTTTATTCAGCAAAGGACCTCAAAGAACCATTTCTTCCACTTGTACCTTTTTCTGCTCATAAGACAAGATCTCATTTTTTGAAAACAAATGGAAATCGAAACATGCTCAACTAGAAACAAAACTGTTTGGTGTATTAACTCCTTCATAATAATTAGTGAGACTCAAGAAGCAGGTCATCATTCAAAGGAGGCTCCCAGATCTAGATGCCACTCTGAGACCACCCTGTGGCAGGGACACTGATGTGCTGGGGTTAGGCCTGCTCATGGGTAGTGGATACAAAGAAAAATCCCCAGACTCAGCAGAAAAGGCCTCAGAACATAGACCGGGGGGGGGGGGGCACAGTATGCTGAGTGGCAGAACAGCAGTCTTCACTGGAGGAAAAAGTGTTTGTGGATGCTGATGTGACTGGGGCATAAAAGACAACAGGCCCACAGTTCTTTGTTCCCTGAGGGATCTGGGGTCACCTTCTTTCATGCAGACTTTCAAAGCTACCAGACTAAAGTGATCAGTCCTCCACGAGAAAAACAAAGAAGGCAGAGAGAAGCCATTTTTTTCCATCTATACCTTATTAAGAGTAAATCCTTTAATTTGGTTTCTAGAAGCTTTGTTTGTAAATAGGAACCAAAGCAACTGCCAGGCTTGGTGGTGCATGCCTGTAGCCCTAGCTCTTGGGAAGCTGAGGCAGGACTGACATGAATTTGAGGCCAGCTTGGGCTACATAGTGAGTTCAAGCCCAGCCTGAACTATATAGTGAGACCCTGTCTCAAAAGAGAGAAAGAAAGAAAGAAAGAAAGAAAGAAAGAAAGAAAGAAAGAAAGAGAGAGAGAGAGAGAGAAAGGGGAGGGCGAGAGGGAGGGAGGGAGAGAGCAGGCAGGCAGGCAGGAAGGAAGAAGGAAAGAAGGAATCAAAGAAACCTTGAACTAAGCCCAAACTGTCCTTTCCACCCATCTTCACACGCAGTCGGGCCCAGCCCACACATGTGCTGTCTCTCCACCTCCCTCTCCCATGACCGGCATTGCTAATTGACCATAGCCCTGTGTCCTGCTGAGTCCGAATGTGCCCCCACAAGGCTTCTGAACAATACTCAAGCAGCTACTGCCATCCAACCAGAGTTAGCAAGTATAATGGACTTAATTTAAACCAACCCTGACCAAAACAGAGTTCTATGCAGAAGACTGAGAAATACTAAAGAACTCTAGGTTAAAGGAATCAGAAAACCATAATCAGTTTTTGCTGCCACCATTTTGGGGGGGTACTGGGGATCAAACTCAGGGCCTTGCATTTGCTAGGCAAGCACTGTTGCATGAGCTAAAGTGGGATGAGCTAAATCCCCAACCCTGCTACCACCATTTTTCAAATATAAGAAAAACAAAGAATATTCCTATGCATTGGTCTATCTTACTTTAGATTTTTATTGCATTCATAGCGTTCCAATCTCACATCTATTTTAAGGTTTCCTCTATATTTCCAAAGTATCTCTGACTCATTCCTCTCTTAAACCCTCTTAAATGTTGTGGCCATTCAGCAGCTGGATCTCACCTCTCTGTCTAAGAGCACCTCTCTTCCATTTTAGACCTTTCAACATTTAATACTCTCTCAGTGTCACTATCAATAGAGCTTTGAGCAAGCTCAACCTTTCCCTGGAAGTGGTGATTTAATGTGTGAATTATATGGTTATTAGAATGGGTGTCAGGGAAACAGTGTAATATATGTAATATGGAGGCTGATGGGGGCTGGAGACACTGAATCTGTCTGGATGATTTCTGGCACTTCTTTTAATGCTTATGTCAATTATTCTTATGACCGATCATTCAAAGCTGTCTATTACCTTCTAATAATAATAATAATAATATTTTTCACTTAACGTTGCACCTTTCACCACAGGATTTCAAAGAGCTTTGCAAACATTCATTAACACTTTACGAAGTGGGCAGGTAATATATAAATACCAAGTCACATGTCTTTGAATAGCAGCCATTAATAGTTCCCTTGACATCACATTCATGTTAGGGAAGAAACTAAAAAAGACCACATAAACGAAAAGTCAGGCGCCATCATTATCACATTCACTGGACATCCACAGAGGCCTGCTGAAGATGAGCCTTATTTTCTTCCTAATGTGGTGAAAAACGGGGTTTCTTTCCTTCCTCTTGCTAACTTTCCTCATACACACAAATCTTTCTTCCTGAGACTTCACACAGACTAACAGACAGAACAGACAACCAGAATACTAGATTATTTCTGTCTCCTGCTCTTAGAATTCCTGCTAAGAGGAGGCTGTCCTGATGGGGGAAAATTCTAGTTTTCCCACACATGAATCTTAACACAGGAATCCTCAGCTGCTTCACCCCATCCTCAGGGCAAAATGGAATGAATGGCAAGGTACAGTGAGATCAGGAAAGACATGAGCTCAGGCCCTGGGTAAAGAGAGTTAGAACAAAGGGAAATGGGCTTGGGGGTGAGCAACGGCTACATGAGAAGCAACCACATGAAGGGTCTCTAAATGCCAAGATTATGGGTACCCTAGTTGAGTAGCTAAGAGGAAAAGGCACATCACTTCTGAACCTCTATTCTCTGTGGAATTTACCTATTTTGGAATATATAATTAGATCTAGAATCAATAGTCTATTTTGTATGTTCCTTTGACTTTCTGTGTACCTGTGAGTGTGTGTATATATCCCAACAGTACACTCATCAGATAGCCTAGGTCACACTATGGTAATAAACACAAAACTCTCCGGATGTTAACACAATGAACTTTTAGTTTTGTTCACACTAAGTCTTGCAGGTCCAGGTGGCTCTTTGGGATATCTGTCCTCCATGTGGTTGCCCACCAGTCCAGACTTCAGTCTTGGGTGTCTCCACTTCATCACGATCTTTGCTGGTTCAGCATGGTAGGGGAAAGAAAATGAAAATATACTAGCTTTTAAAGGATTTCATCAGAAGTGACACAAATCATTTTTATTTCTAGCTTACTAGATAGAACTAGTGAGAGTGTTTCATCCTACCAGTAGAGAGGCAGGAAAACACAGTCTGCATATGTCTAAGGAGGGGAGAACTGGAAATACTTGCTAGCATTAGCGATGTCTAGCACAATTATTAAGCGCTACTTTAGTTTTGTACTAGGCAGTGGAATTTTCTCTACACCTCAAATACAGTGTGATCCAGCACAGGACAAGAATGTTACAGACTAAATACAGTGGAACCTTGATTTACAAACTTAATTTGTTCTACCATTTTGGAAAAGATGGCCACATTCATGTTTGTGTGGGAAAGATGGCCATAGTCATGTTTGTCACCTGATGCAGTTTGCAAAGAGAAACAAAATTTTGCCAAACACTTCTGTTTGTGAACCAAATTGTTTGCAAACAAAAGCATTCATGAACCAAGGTAGTACTGTATAAGTACATACATCTTCAATATCTTATGGTGACTTCTTGTTTCTTCCTACACAGACCTAAGCTCTCTCCCAACCATTATTCCTCTCCTGTTTTCCTTATTTTTATTCATTAATAAAGGTCTTAGCTCAGCATATTCCTCTCCTTCTCAAGCCCAAACTGCCTTTACACAAAGAATGTTTTCTGATTGCAAAAATATCATGTAATGGGGAGAATCCTGCCAACTAATATTTGCATGTTTGCTAAAAAAGTTCTGCCATATCTCCTTCTTGAAATTCAAAAAATGATGATCATTACACTGACTTATGCAGTATTCACTCTTGATTACCCACCAGTGTATTATCCATATTGCTTTCTAATCATTGTTGACACAATTGGGTTAGGAAGATATTTTTCACCCTAATCCACTATCTCTTTTTAAAAAGAAGACACTTTTCTTAAAGAAGATTCTGTTTCTCAATCAAAACAGATTTTATGTTCTTTATATCAGAAAAGGCAATGAAGTAAAAATATATCATCTTCCTTCTCAGCTCATGGCCAGAAGCCTCTACCTTCCTCCCACCCCTTTTGAGCTTGGTGGCACAATCAATCTTTCATTCTCATCTGGAAGCTGATTCAGGACACAGACCAGGCTTTTCAGAAAAAAGCCAAGGTAAAGGAGAAGGAAAGGGAAACTCTTTCATGTCACAATCAGCTTCCTGGCAACCTTTCATTCTAATTCTTTCAGTAGTGGAAAATATGGATTTGAGAAAGAAGATGAAAAGCAGGAGGGTAGTTCCACTACTCCCTAGCTATGGGATTTGGACAATTTACTTAATTTCTTGGCTCTCCATTTAACAATTGTTAGAAAGGAAACAACAATGCCAATATTGTAAGATTGTCATAGTGAATATATGAAGCGATAAATGTGAAATGGCACAAGGAAGATATTAAAAATCGCCTTAGAAAAGTTTGTTCTATTTCCCTGTCCCGCTCCTCTCCTTTACCCTCACTCTCTGGCTGCCTGCTTCTAACCCTTCCCTCAGAAAAGACTGAGATGATCACAATGAACCATTCTTTGCCCAAGGCCTAATCTCATGAGGCTTCTGGCTGTGACAAAGTCCCACTAGACATTTCCCAGGTGAAATTTTATTAGGCTTTAAACAGGTAAGTCTCGTTAAATATATTAGGAGGTATCAAGAGAACTGCTAATAACAAATCTACATGTACTACTTACTGTCCTTTAGTGAAAGTATGCATGCAGTAACCCTCAGCATCTTTCCCTTAAGAAATATATTTTTAATATTTATACCCTGTTTTGTGACTTGAAGGAAAAAGTGCTTTATGACAGACAGCTGAGGGGTTTCAGGTGCCATATCCAGAGGGTAACACAGTAAGTTTAATTTTTCCCAGGGAACCTTCTACACTTTGGTTTGCGTATTTCTTTTTTTGGGAGGTGGGTTGCTAGGGATCGAACCCAGGGCCTTGAACTTGCTAGGCAAGTGCTGTACCACTTGAGCTAAATCCTCAACCCCCAGGTTTGTGTATTCATAAGTACTTACTTCGTGTTTTAGCTCAGGGACCTCAATCGAAATTTTTGGGAAACCCCAGCCTCTCCTCTCAGATTTTGACCTCAATCTCCCACACACCAATCCAAATTAATTTCTGTAAGTCTTAGTAGTAAAGTGTACAGTGACATTTTGATTAGGACTTCAGCAAAACAGTTGAAAGAGAGAGGTCCCAAATACACTGCCCAGCCCAAGATAGGGAGGGCACAGACCTCCCAAAGTCAATCCACTTGTGACTCTCTACCCCCATCAGCGTGAACTGAAGGCACATTTATCTAGTCATCTAGTTTTATAGCCAGTAACAATTGGGCTAAATAGGGACCCCACACACAAAGATAAAGAATTCTCATTCATTCATTAATTCATTTTACAGATATTTATTGGGCCCTTCTATGTGCTAGGAACACTCCTCATTTTGGGGGGCAGTTGTTCCTCTCTGAAGTTTGTGTTCTGATAGAGGTGTGTATTGGATATCTTCTGTGTACTCTGCTAGATCTTCTCTCTACTCTTCCCAAGCCTACTGTGTGTTTTGGGAGACCAGCCTTTATGGATTGCATCAACTGGCAGCCTTGCCTTTGGCTTCTGGTTGGTTACACCAGTGAGTAGCACCAGGACATTAGATGGAAGAAACAGAGTGAAATCTGAGTGTTCGTTCGCCAACGGAACTCCCTGCTGGGTCACAGTCCTGATGGATGGCCTTTCCTATGGAGTACAGCTATTCTCTTCAAATTCAAGTAGCTGCTTTCTGGCCCCACCATGTTAAGGCCTAAAGGTGACAACAGTTTCCTGTTGTTAAAAGGAGCTCCATCATTCCTGGGTAGTTTCCCTTTACTTTCCTACATCCTTATAAATAGATAGTATATTAACTTTTCCTCAACTCTTCCATTTAAATAGGATGTTATCTGCTGGAATCTTAGTGATACAGGGAAAGAGACATATAATCAAAATGATTCCCGATACTGCTCATGGAATTTAGGCATTGTTAAGCCAGGCAGGGTTGTACACATCTGTAATCTCAGCACTCAGGAGGCTGAGTCAAGAGGATTGCCACAAGTTCAAGGCCAGCCTGGGTACAGAGTGAGTGCAAGACCAGCCTGAACTATATAGCGAGATCTTGTCTCAAAAAAATAAAATAAAATCTAGGTGTTGTGAAAGGAGATAGACTGGATGGCAACACATTATACAGGGTGGTCAGAAAAGTCTCTTCAAGTGGGTAACCTGACTAGAGAACAGAGCTCAGCAATACTCTGTGGCAGATCATTCCAGATAAAGGGAAAAGTAAAGGCAAAATATCAAAGTGGGAAGAGCTTTGCACAGTCAAAGAAGGAAAATAAACCAAAGTAGTTAAGTGGGTGGAATGCAATACTTGATCAGGCAGAGAAACACAGGCCAGTTCTGGCCATGGGAAGGAGTTTAGATTTCATTCTAAGGCAATGGGAGGACATGAGAGGGGTTTAAGCAGGAGAGTAGCACATGATCAGCTTTACATCTTTGAAAGAACTCCCTCCCTCAGACTGATCTGTGAGAAGATTCTTGGGAACAAGAAGGAAGCAGGAAGAGCTACAGAAGCCTCTGGCCACAGTGACTAGACTAGGGTATGGTGGTAGAAATGGACAGTGAACAGGGTAAGGCTGAGACTTGCCAGTGAATGAGATGTGAGGGGTAAAGAAAAAAAATCAGGAACAGAGGATTTGGGACTTTGGCAGCTACTTAAATGATGGTGCCATGCACAGAAATGGCACAGACCAGAGCAGGAAGAGGAATGATGATGGGTGAGGGGAGGACAATTTAACCAAGACATCCAAATGGAGATGCCAGGATAAGGGATATAAATGTGGACATCACCAGCATATAGAAGGGGATTTAATGCAGAGGGCCTAAAGCAACTGAAAAAGGGCAGGAAGGAAGTTCATGTGCACCATTTAAACTTGGGATGATAAAGAGAAATCACCTTCTAACTTCATACATTTCAAGGTGTTAGTCTCTCAGCAAGCCAGTATGTCACATTAATATGCTGAACAATGTTTAGTTTCTTTCCTTCATTTCCTTCTTCCAAATTGTATGTCTTCAGGCCTGCAGAAAATAAGAGGCCCAGCTCTGAGCAATAGGCCTCTAGCAGCTGCTCCCTTAGAAATTCAGAGAGTCTAGAGCTCACAGGGGTGACTTGATTAAAATTTTTCCCCATGGACTCTCTCTCTCTCTCATCAATTTCTGTCTGGGAGGAAGGGAGACTTTGTTCATTCATGTTTTCAACAAACATTTACTAATAACCTACTGTTGGGGCTCAGAAAAATTATACCTCAAAACCCAAGAATGACAACTTAGAACTGAAGGAACAACCTCAAAGTTTCTCTCTGACCTTCCCCACAACCACTGCTCTACCTTTAATTCTCTTTCTCTTCCAAAGCACAGAGGGGCTTCCCTGAAGCTCTGTCCCAGAAGGAATGCAATCAGGATGAAGTTCCCTGTCACCAAAAAAGATTAACTACCAGAGAAAGAAGGGGGCAAAGGACTCCAAGCCCAGGATACCTCTTGCACACTAACAGACTTTTCAGCTAAGAAAATCTGAGAGCAGCTCTGATACCTGAAACTTTATCTACGTAACAGACAATTCATGTTTGTGCACATCCTGCCACTTGCTCCTTGTAACTTGTCATCCTCACCTTGCAGGATACCCCAAACCCCTCCCTGGCCAAGCCCCTATTCTCTGCTGGTCAAGCCTCAAGCATCCGGCCCTTCAGGGAGGCTCAGACTTTGTGTATCACTCCCATGCTGTGATTTTTCCCTGTATAAATTAATAAATTTGAGTACCTTTCTTCCAATTTAATCTGTTAGCAGTTTATTCTCAATTTCCCTACCCTACTATGGGTCAGTGTATAGGTATTGAGGTTATTACAGGGGAAAAAAAAATCCCTGCCCTTAGGAAGCTTACCATCTGGAGAAGGAAACAGAAAATAAATAACAAATATCACTTTAGAAATTTAATGATACAATGTCTTAGAAACTCATCAGACCTATGGAAAAACTAGAGGGGACAAAGGGGCATCTTCACACAGAGGTAGATTCTGTTTCATTAAGGTGTTCAGAATAAGTCTTGTACAAGCAACAACGTAGGGGTGAAGGATTAGCTGAGCAGATGTGGGGATAAAGTCCAGACAGAGGGAAACACCAGGGCAGGGATTTGACTCAAAAATGAGCACTGAGGAGACAGTAGGGAAGCTGATGTCACTTCATACACATACCTACTATGCCTTCCCTCCCCGACACTCACTGAGCACCAGTTGCCGTTCAAACCCCAGTTCAAATCCTGGTAGGGCTGAGTGTAGCTCCCAGAATTTTGCATTGGAAATTCAATCCCCAAAGTCACATATTAATGGTATTTTGAGGTAGGACTTTTGGAAGCTGATTATGATAAAGTCATAAGGATGGAATTCCCAAGATGCAATTAGTGGCTTAATAATAAGAGGAAGAGAGAACCAAGCTAGCAAGTCCTCATTATGTGATTCCCTGTGCTGTCTCAGAATAGTAGTCCAACAAGAAGACCTCCAACCAGGTACAGTTCCTTGATCTCAGACCTCCAGAACCATGAATTAAATAAATATTTATTCTTTATAAATTACCCACTTTGTGTATTTTGCTATAGCAACAGAAAACAGACTTAGACTCTCCTCCACAAAGCTGTTCCCAAATACCACAATTCACCTTTCTTCTTCTCTCTGGAGTGCCTCAGTATCCACAGTCAAGATCACACAATTCAGAAGTTGTTTTCAAATGGCTTTATTAATTTTGCCTCAGGGCTGGGGATTTAGCTCAGCAGTTAGAGTGCTTGCCTTGCAAGCACAAGGCCCTGAGTTCGATCCCCAGCACCAAAAAAAAAAAAAAAAAAAATTGCCTCTCCAACTAAACTCTGAAGATTTCCATACCCAGAGGGCCATTCTTTGTACTTCTTTGTGTCATCTATGGCCCAAAAATGAATAATAAATGTGACTGACATATTGGATAAATAAGGATTCTTAAATCATTCATATTTGACTTTGACATACAGGAAGATAAATATGCATACACATATGCCCCCTTTTAGGATCTGGTTGTAAAACCAAAAGATTCGACCAACATGAACAGGAGGGATAGAAAGAGGAGGCCTTGGGTGATTGTGATCTGTCTGAATGATAAATGCTTGTGCCAAAGACAGTTGAGAATAGAATTTTAAAAACACTGGAGGGTGAGAAACAGTCCTAGTGTCATAGGGAAGAAAAAATGGACAGCAGAGAAAAAAGATAAAATGGAGATTTTTGTAAATTTTGTAATATTTTTAAGTATATGTTTGTAATGCATAATAATCACATAATTACATTCATCTTGGGGAATATATATATCCCATCTAAATCATTTTTACTTACCCCCTCTCCCACCTCCCCTATTCCCAGATCCACTTCCCATTTCCAAATATTCTACCTCCCTCTTTCCTGTCATCTATGTTTTATTTTTATTCTTTAAATTATTTTTATTTGGGGTTTCTCATATAACAGAAATCATGTAATATTTAACTTTCCATGTCTGATTTATTTTACTTAGCATTATGGTCTCAAGGTGCATCCATTTTCCTATAAACGACTTAAATTTATCCTTCTTAATACCTGGGTAGTACTCCATTGTGTATATATACCACATTTTCTTTATCCACTCATTTGTTGATTGATAAGATTTAGCTATTATGAGTTGTGCTACTATAAACATGGATATGCATGTATCACTGTAATGCGGTATCTATCTCTTTCAGAAAGATATCCAGAAGAGATGGAGCTAGGTCAAATGGAGTTTCTAGAGAGAGCTCTCCATAACACAATTTGGTTTTAAAAGAAAAATACACCTATAAGGAGCTCAAAAAAAGTTCGATAGCAGTAACAAAATAAATAACCCAATTTATAAGTGGGCAATAGACATAGATACACATTTCTTAACAGAAAACATATAAATGGCCAGAAAATTTTCGATATCACTATCACAGAAATTCAAATCAGAACTAAAATGAGATTTCACCTCACTCCAGTAAGAATGGTTATTGTCAAAAAATAACAAATGCTGATAAGAATGTAAAGTAAAGAGGATGTGTTCACATTATTTGTGGGAGTGTACATTAATAGATATATTATAGAAAATAGCGTGAAATTTAAAGATAGAAAAATTTAAAGATAGAACTATCAATGATTCAGCAATCCCACTCCTGGGTATATACCCAAAGGAAATTAAATCAGTATATTGAAGAGACATTTGCACTTCTGTGTTTATTATGGTACTATTCACAATGACCAAGAAATGGAAGCAACCTAAGTGTCCATCAACTGAGAAGTCAGTAAAGAAAATGTGGTTCATATGCATAATGGAGTAGTATTCAGCCATTCAAAAATTATAAAATCTTGCCACTTGTAGCAGCATGGATCGAGCTGGAGATCATTATGTTTAGCGAAATACGACAGGCATAGGGGAGGGGAACGGGAAAAAAAGAAGCAACAACGTGTATCATGTACAGGTACAAATCCCCAATGATGAATGTTATCAATATGTATATCAAAAATGTACCATTAAAATAAAATTAAAAAAAAGAAATAAGACAGGCATAGAAAGACAAATACGACACAATCTCACTCATATGTAAAATACAAAAGTTGGGTGCGGAAAGGTTGATCAGTAGGTACTAAGATACGGCTACATATGAACAAGAGATTCTGGTGTGCTATTGCACAAGAGGCTACAGATAATGTACTGTATATTTCAAAAAGCCAGAAGGAAGGATTTTGAATGTTATCACCATAAAGAAATGATAAACATTTGAAGAGACAGATACACTTAATCTGGTCTGAACATCACACAATGTATACACATACCAAAAACATTATTATACTATGTAAATACGTGTAATTTTTATGGTTTTATGTGTTAGTTAAACAAAATTTTTTTAAAAAGAAGAAAAACATTTACAAGAGAAACTGTCTTACTACCTGACTAAATATATTGGCAAAGCTGACAAATGAGTTTCCTCTTTGATGGTTTTTCCAAAGTCAAAACTGAAAGTTAATATCCCTGGTCTGCCATATTCATTACAAAGGTGTGCCTTCACCTTGCAAGTAGACTTCTTATCTACCCCTCCTTGGCGAAATACAAAAACTAAAGTTGGAGCTGAGTGCAATGGCACATGCCTGTAATCCAAACACTTTGGGAGGCTGAGGCAGGAGGATCACAAGTTCAAGCCTGGACAATTTGTCAAGACCCTATCTCAAAATTAAAAATAAAAAAGGGCTAGGGATCTAGCTCAGTGTGAAGGCCCAGAGTTCAATGCCCAGTACCATGAAAGAAAGAAAAGAAAAGAAAAGAAAAGAAAAGACAAGCTGTAGGAAGAGCAGTTTTCCTTCCACACCTATTTGCACCAGACCACAAATGGGACACCAGCTTTTTCTTGCTAGGAGAGAGTGCTGAGGACACCTGTACTTTGTCTCACTCCTGACAGTGGCTCCTTCCATGTGCCAGGAAGAGACTAGACAGAGCAGAATGCTAATGGGCCATGTTGCTCAGGGGCAGGGCCACTCCAGGGAAGAGGATCACCTTTGGTCTGCTCCCTTTCATTTGTGCTTGGCCTCTCAGAGCTGTATGTTCATGATGGGTAGCTGTGCCTCCTCTCCCAAACAGTAAGCAGACACACTGGGACTTTGGCCAGACTGGGCCAGGTCTCGACATTTCCAGGTTAAGAATGAATGGGTCAGCACTGGGACAGCAAGGTCAGCTTTAGTTTGGAAAGGGAGATAGAGGGCCTTGCCACTCCTCCCACACCACAATCAGAATTTTGCTTTCTGTAGTCTCAGTCAGTAAGAACCTGTGGAAGAGGAAGGGTGATTAATTAGCACCCACAGACTTCCAACACAACTGAATTCTCTTGTTAATAAGGCATCTTAAAGAAATATCTAAGATACTTAAACCTTCAAACACATCAGATTCTATCTCATGATAAAAACTTGACAGGACTCTCCAACTATTTCTCCAAGAAGGAAATGCAGATTTGTAGATCTATTGTTTCAAGTAGTAAGACTTTCAATATTTCCAACAAGAAATAGTCTATAGTCTTCATTTTAATAAATAAGAAGTAAAACTATTGAATATATATTCTAATGTTCATGAAAATTCTAAATTGGCATTGAGCATCCCCTGTGATGTGTCACTGAGAAGGATACAATGTCATTTTAGTAGTATTTCTGGCAAAAATGCATAACATGAAACAAATCATAAGGAAACAATCAGACAAACACAAATTGGGGAAAATTTTATGAAATGGAGGCCTATACTCTTCAAAAATGTCAGCATTATAAAATACAAAGAAAGACCAAGGAATGGTTACAGATTAAAGGAGACTCAAGAAAATAAGGACTAAATGCACTGTGGGATCCTAGGGAGGAAAAGACAATTCCAAGAAAGAACACTTCGGAATAATTAGCACAGTTTTAATATGGATTGTATGCTAGACAATAGTCTTGTAGCTGTGTGAAATTTTCTAGACTTGGTAAGTTCAAAATGTTGATGCACTAATATTCTTAGGAAATAGTTGCCAATACTGTTCTGATCTCCACAATTTATTCTCAAAGAATTCAGAAATAAATAAATAAAATCATATATAAATAAGACATATGATGTATATAGAAAGGAAATGTGACAAACTATTAACAATGGGTTGATCTAGGTAATGAGATACAGCATCTCATTTTATCACTCTTGCAACTTTTTAGTAAGGCTGGACATTTTCAAATAAAAATGTTAAATTAAAAAAAAGATACCTCTCTTCCCAAAAGAATTAAAAGCATCATACCACAGCTATATATGCACACCTCCAGCTCAAATGCCCATCAACTGAGGAACGGATAAAGAGGATGTGGTTTTTTTATACAATGGAGTACTACTCTGCCATAAAGAACAATAAGCTTGAGATATTTCGAAGTAAATGGATACATCTTGAGACCATACTCTCAAGTGAAATAAATCAGAGACACATGCTTAAATACTGCACTGTTTCTCTGGTGTGACAAAGTGAAAGTGTAAATAAAGACTAAAAAATGTATTATATTGGGAAAGGGAACAAAGTGTTCAAATGGGAAGGGGAACAAGGGAGGGGGAGGGGGAAAGGAACAGAGGGATAAGAAAAATAAGGAATAGAAGGAAAAAATGGAAATAAAGCTTTGGTAAATAAGGAGGGAGGAAGGAGTGAAGGAGGGCAGGGGACCAGGAAAAAAAGCAGCAGCAAGATAGATCATGTACAGGTACAAATCCCCTATGATGAATGTTATCACTATACCACTAAAATAAATTTTTTAAAAATTAAATTAAATTTTAAAAAAGAAACTGCAAGTGCAAATAAGGACTAAAATGTATTATATTGGGAAATATTGGGAAAGGGAAGAAATTGTTCAAATGAGAAGGGAAACAAGGGAGGGGAGAGGGAAAGGAATGGTGGGACAAGAGAAAAAAGAATAGAAGAAAAAAATGGAAACAAAGCTTTTGTAAATAAAGAGGGAGGAGGGGGTGAAGGGAGGGGAGGGGAACAGGAAAAAAAGAAGCAGCAAGATATGCCATGTACAGGTACAAATTCCCTATGACGAATGTTATCACTATGTATATCTAAAATGTACTTTTAAAATAAAATTTTAAAAAAAGATACTTCCTGCACTGGGGATTTAGCTCAGTGTTAAAGTGCTTGCCTTACAAGCAGAAGGCCAAGTTCAATCCCCAACACCAAAAAAAAAAAAAAAGATACTTCCTAACAAGATACCATAATTCTTATGTATTCTTAAAACCCCACGTGAGAATTGAATACGTCTTGAGGATGCCATCAGATGTAGAAAATAATTTTGTAATAAATAACTTGTGTTTCAGTGAACAGCTTCCCTAGCTGCATATCAAAAACAGACATTCCCAATGTGCAGGGTTAGAAAGTCATGACCCACAAAGTGAGCTTCCTTTGACTAAATCTTGTGGGGCCATTTGCAGCCCTCCTCATTCTCCATCCCTCCCTGAGCTTGCAACTTTCCATCTTCTCCACTCTAATTCTGTCTGCTGTATACTGCAAGCACAGCTGTGCCCTCATAATGGTATAAAATTTTGTAAAAAAATTATTCCATACTCATAATCACTGGTGTCATAGATTATGTTTTTAAAATATATTCACATTGCCCTCAGACCTTTGTCCTAGAAACACGTACATAAATTCACCTTATGACAGTCCTGTTTGTTAAGTTAGTTTAAAAATATTTCCTTGAAAGCAGTTCAAAATAGACACACTAAATAATGTTATGGTACAATTTCAATGTGTAACTATTTCATACAATTCAGTTCAATCACCAATGCCAGGTAATTTACAAATTCTTAGTTACACAACCACAATATCTTTACCTCCCTTTTACCAGCCCTTTTATAAGCTGATGCAACATTTATGGACCCTCAGTGTCAGGTACTATGTGCTATAAGCATTATCCTACTAGATACTCACTACATTATTAGATATACTATATTTCTATTTTAAAGACAAGAAAATCGGGGCTCAAATGGTTAAGTTACTTGCCCACAGACAAACAATTTGTTGACAGCAGAGCTAGAACTTGAACCCAGATCTATCTTACTCTACAATCCAGACCTTAACATTATTCCACACCTACTGCTATAGATTTGGTAGGCTGCACCCCAGTGGTTCATGTGCTAGGATCATGGTCCTCAGTGTGGCGGTGAAGAAGTGGTGAAACCTTTAAGGGGTAGGGCCTAAGAGAAAGTAATTAGGTTTTAGGGGCATGACTATTGGAAAGCATTAATGCAGGTCTTGTGGGACAGGATTAACAACCTTGTGAGAAAAGGTTGTTATAAGGGATCCTATCATATGTGCTACTCATCATTCTCACATGTCTTCCCACTACTGTGATGATGTTGCCATTACATACTCATTGGAGCTCAGCTGATACCAGGACCAAGCTTTTTGTTTACAGTACTAGGGATTGAACCTAGGGCCTTCATGCTGAGCCCCTTCCTCAGCCCTTTTTTACTTTTATTTTTAGAAAGATCCTCACTAAGTTACTGAGATGCCCAAACTTGATCCCCTGCCTCAACCTCCCAGAGTACATACTGGGATTATAGGAACACACTGCCATGCATGCTTAGCACCAAACTCTGGAACCTCCAGATCTGTAAGTGAAACAAATTTTTTTCTTTATAAAGTACCAAGCCTCAAGTATTTTGTTATAACAATCGAAAATTGACTGAGATAACAGTATCTCATCAGCTACCAAGCACCATCTTGGATTCCATTAGACCAATAAAAGGCCATGTAGAGACATCAGAACCTTAAAAAAAAAAAAACTCTAGGATACACCAAACAAGAAAACAAGGACATTTATTACTATAGAAAGAATAAAAGTCTTTTCTGTAAATCCCCACTTTTTTGCCTAGATTGTTTGAACTCCACACTAACGAAAAAGGAAAAGGTCAATGTATTTTACTGCCATTTTGTTCTCTTCCTGAGCTTTTCATAGACAATTTAAAATGGTCTTTTGAACAGAATCATGTTCTTCTGCTACACATCCAAAAGTTCAAAATGCTTATTTTATATGGGCTGCACCAAAAACTTTAGGATATAACTCACACATTAAAAGTACCAACACTGAATATGAAAATCTGAAATACATGCTGCATAAGTAATGGCAGTAAAAATCCAATGATATTTTAAAGATATTTTAAAGATTTAGTATTTATCATTGTAACACAGCTTTTATGTTTGATGTTGTAGGAAGCTATGAGCTCACTTCTGAATCAATGCTATTTTATTGCTTGCTGTTATATTTATGGAATGTTACTGTGAACAAACCAGAGTAGGCCAAGTCTATTCCCAACATAACCTATAAATAATGTAAGTAAATAAACCAAGCAAATCTTCATGAAGCAATACATTATTTACTATTTCTTGTTGCTGAAATATGAGTTTAAATTTTGGTTACATATTAATGCAAGATCTTAGCCTTTTCTAGGTCTTCCTGAGGAATCAAGTCCTACAACCTGACTCAGAATTAACCTTATAGGCCCTCCAACTCTATAACCAAAGTCATATTCCTGTCCCAAGTCAGGACCCAGAAGCTGTACAATGGAAGCAGCATCTCCATCATACATTAATGATCTACAATTATTCCCGAAAATGTCTACATTAGTATCATACTATAAATAACCCAAGTAACTGTCTTTAGCCAGCTGGGTTTTGCAAGACAGAATCATCAAGATAGGAATTTATCTCACTGCTCAATGCTATTTTAATTTTCATACATTGCATTGCAAGTAAGAATCACTCAAGCTTTAAATTCTAGAGAATATCTAATGATTTACTATTTTGTTCCAAAAAATAAATATTGAGTCCTACCATGATGCTATCTCCTAGTCATATTAGGATATCACAGTGAACAAGACAGGTAAGGGTCTCCTCACAAACAAGACAGTCATGGAAGAGTACAGAATTAAACAGCAAAAATAAATAAATAAACAGACAAGATGGTTTTACTAGTAATGAAGACAATAAATCAAAATGATATGATGAAAACTGAGTGGTCACTTTAGACAAAGATTAGACAATGTTTCTAGAAGGAAAGGACATTTAAATAGCATCCTGAAGATAGAGGAGTACTTTTTAATGAGGTCTTTCTCTTTCTTTCTTTCCTTCTTTCTCTTTCTTTTTCTTTCTTTCTTCCTTTCTTTGGCTTCATTGATACAAGGTGCTATATCTTGAATGTTTCCTAAAGTTCGTGGGTTGGAAATGTAATCCCCAATGTTGTTGGCAGGTGCAGCTTAACAAAAAGTGTTAGGTCATGAAAGCCCTCCTGGCCTTGTGGATTTAGGTCCTTGTGGGAGTGGGTTGGTCATCACCAGAGTGGCTTGCTAAAAAAGCAGCTTCTTGCTCTTTCTCATTCTCACTCTCTTGCCCACCTGTCTTCTGCCACGGGATGGTAGGACTCAAAGGTCCTTTCTGGAGCTATATTCTTGGATTTATCATCCCCCAGAACTGCACTTGAAACATCTAGTTTTTCTTTTCTTTTTGCTTCTTTTAGGGATTTTTGTTTTGTTTTGGGTTTGTTTTTATTTTTATTTTTTTCCTGGTACTGGGGATTGAACCCAGGATCTTTACACTGAGCTCCATTCCCAGCCCTTTCTTTTCTTTTTTGAAACAGAGTCTCAGTAAGTTACTAAGGTGCCAGAGCTGTGCTTGAATTTGTGACCCTCCTGTCTCAGCCTCTCAGAGCACCAGGATTACAAATATGTGACACAATACCTGGGTATCTCTATTCTTTACAAGTCACACAGTCTCAGGTATTCTGTTACAGCAGCACAAAATAAAGACACAAAGAGAAAGAACAGGCATCAGTGAGGAAACATACCAAGGTAATCTGGATAGTCTTCTTGGGAGGGGAGGATAATGTTAGGCAAGTACCAAAGAGCAGATGTTATCCTTTGCAGAAAGCAATGGTTCAAAACGAATACTGAGAACAAGTCAGCGGCAAGAGAAAGATGAGTGCAGGGAATGGCTGCCAGGAGATCAAAGAGAAGTAAGGGTGAAATACGAAAGGTATAAACAAACCAAAGGAAAGAGTGTCCATGTCCATGGGCAGCTTGGGTGGACTCCGGAAGAAGGGGCTGAGGGGAAGACCTGGAGAGACACCCCTGAGCTGAAGGTGTCCCGACTGATAGGCAAGCCCCGTCTGCCTTTATCCCAGTGTGATCTCTGCTTGCTGAAGAGCAAGCAGAGGCGGTCTCATTCAGAGCCCAGGGAGCAAGAGGTTTTACTTATTGGAGAACTTTGTCCTCATCTCTCAACCATGCTTGATAAGTCCTACAGCTCTGCCATTCATGCTTATCACCCCTGATTCTCTGAAATCAGAGGGACAGAAAAGATCTACAGAGGGTTCCCAGTCAATACTCTGCCTCTAAAGAGTTAAATAAACAAACTGCTCAGGACAGGAATCGGAAGCTTAGATATATGACCAGGGCCTAAGCAAATTGGTAAAGAGGGTGAAAGTTGACATTTACCTATCATTACAGCACCTTTCATGGTGTGAGGTTAATGGGCCTTATTTTCATAATGCCTAACATTTATTTCAAACAGTTAGTACCTGTTCTCTCCATGAAAGTGCCCCTCACTACAGAGAAAAGACTACAATAAATAAATTCACTCTAAGTAGTCAAGGATTGAAAACAGTTTAATATTAATCAATCATAACCTTTATTTATGATTTATTCCTAGTATGGAATGGGGTGGAAGAGAGAATAGTTGCCATCTACCAACGACACTAAATAGGCCAATTAAAGGGAAGGTAAGAAGAGGATTAGAAATTGATTTTAAAAAACTTTTTATTGACATATATGAGAAAAGTGTGTTTACCCTAATTATATAGGTCAGTGAAATTTTTAAAAACTGGACATGCTTAGCATGTAGAAGAAATTGAGCATGACCAGCAATCTCTCGTTCTCCTGGTCATCTCTGCACCCAAGGGAACCACTTTCCTAACCTCTACTATCACTGATGAGTTTTGCGTGTCTTTGAACTTCATGTAAATGGGAATCAGAAAATGTATTCTTTTGTGTCTGACTTCTTTCGCTTAACATTATGTTTGCGAGCTTTGTTCATCCTGTTGCGTGCAGTGACAGTTACTCATTCTCATTGTTTTATAGCATAAGAAGTCATCTTGTAAATGTCAATATTGACCCTCAGGACTGAATTCCAAGCATGCTTAAAGAGAAAAAAAATATAAATTCATCCCTACAGTAAAATTAACTCCCTTGGCTGAAATCATTTTTATGTTGTTCATTGTGCACTGAGCTCATAATGCATTCTCTTAGACTCTCTTATTTAATTTGAAATTTACATCTGAGCTACTTTTAACATCAGGATACAGACAGATCAGCTCAAGTCACAACCCTGTCCCTCTACCAAAGGAATAAAGCCAAGCTGTTCTCCTGCTCCAATTTTATTTCTTCTATTACAAGTAACTATGCTTGAAGATAAATCAACAACAGCTGCCAGCGACCCATCCTCTGAGGGACTCATCCAGCTCAGCCAGTCATTCAGTTGTTGGCATTTGTTCACAGGTTGCAAACATCAGAAAGCATTTGTGATCATTACTAGACAATTTTAAACCTTGCGAACACATACGCACAAAAGCGTGGGCTACAGCTGGTCTCTAATTCCTGAGTGTGTGCTTTGTCCATTCTGCCAGCTTGCCTCTCCTATATAACTTGGCCCACGTCAGACACCTAGGGAACAGTGGCATTGGACTAAGAGGCTCCCGATTCTCACTAGAGTGCAAATCAGCTCTAATTTCTGCTTTAATAGCAATAACATTTAAAATAAGACAGGTGGAAGTTGGCATCAGTTTGACTTTAGACATCATTCCAGGTCTGGCACAGTGGTCATGGGCAGCCTAGGAAAATTTCTGTTTACTCAGTATCTTGGAAACCAAAGAGTTTAAAACACCAGAATACTTTCAGGACTGTGTGATATTTATGGCTCACTATGATGGTCTGTAAAATCCTCAAATGTTTTCTAAATTGGTGAGGGAAATGATTTCCATTTTGAATAGTACCCTGTGACCACACTGAGAGAGGTGGGTTTGGGGGGAGAAGAGCATTACGTTCTAAGTCAGGAGATGTGGAGGTAGATTGAGCCTGGCAATGCTAAGCATGGAGACCAGTGTCCTTTAAGAACTTTGTAGGCCCTAGGCCTCTTCTGCAAGGCTGATCCCACATCATTTCACAACCAAAGGGCATTTATTTTATTTTATTTACTTTGGGGGTGCCAGGGATCGAACTCAGGACCTTGTGCTTGCAAGGCAAGCACTCTAACCACTGAGCTAAATCCCCAGCCCCAGCCAAAGGGCATTTAAATCTAAGTTTTATACCTTGATTTCATTGTCTAATGCGTGGTTTGTTTGTTTGTTTTTTAACATTGACAATTTGAGCCTGAAGGGAAATATGGGGGAGCTGAGTATCTGGGCTACACTTGGGACGTCTTAGTTCCTAGGGCATACCTGAAAAATATTGTCCACTTAGAGGAGAATTTGCCCATTTTCAAGAAGCTAAATTTCTAATTCTTGGTCAAATACGTAAAAATTGGCAGAGACAAGAAACAATGTCAATCAGACAAGGCATCTCCTATCCATTGTCTCATTCGATCATTTTACCATTCTTAGTGATTTTTAACTTTAAAAGGAGTATGTTATAACAAACACTCTAACATAAAGTCATGCATCTCCTTTACCTCCCTCCATTCTCATCATCTTCCCAGAGAAAATCAAAATTAACAACGTGGACCTAGATTTTCAAACTTTTTTCTGAGCATACAAAATATAGATACAAAAATTGAATCATTCTCTTCACATAATTCTGTAGCTTGCTTTTTTCCCCTATAACTGCCTCATGGATATGCCTTCAAGCCAACAGATAGAGGTAGAATTCATTCTTTTAAATAAAATTCCAACGTATAGATCTTCCTATTCAATAGCCCTATTGATGGACAATAAGGTTGTTTCCAGTTTTTGTTTGTTTATCAATAAAAGCAATGCTATAATAAATATTCTGGCACATATGTTTTTATAGATTGCTGCTTTATTTCTACTGGCCAAAGTCCCGGTCACTTTGCAGGTTAGAACTGAAGCACATTATTCATTTTAATACTGACACACTTACTACTTTCTATAATCCATCTGGACTTTATATATGATGAGGTAAAGTGTATAAGTTTTATTTTCTTCCACATGTGTAGCCAGTTTTCCCAGCATCACTTACTAAAAAAAACCACCATTTTAAAAAGCTGCAATGCCACTTTTGATGTACAGTAAGATTTCACGAACACTAGAATCTTTCTCTGGAGTTTCTATTCTTTTGATTGTTTATTTTATTTAATATCAATAACAAATGATTTTTATTAAGGTGGTTCTAAAGTTAATGTCTAGTAAGTTACTTATTCTTTTACATAATTTTCTCAAGTATTTTGACACCTGTTCTTCAACTTGAACTTCATTTTATCCAAAAAACTCCCCATTACAATTTTGAATGTAGTTGCAAATATGTATTTATTGACTTCGAAAGAACAAAATTTTTTTTAAAGCTTCAATGTCAATGATTACATCTTTCCATTTATCAAATGTGATTTTGAAGGGGGTACAAATCTTGTGAGATTATTTCTAAGTATTTAAAATTTTTGTCACTATTACAAATGAGATGTTTTCTCAAAGTTCATTTCTAGCTGAGCAAACTCAGGAAAAATTATAGTGTTTTGTATTCATCACATATCTAAACACATTATCAAAAGCTCCTATCAACTATAGTAATTTTTAGTCTTTTGGGTTTGCTAAATACCCCAGCATATCACCTGCAAACACAAAACCTAATCTCCTTTTATTCATTTATTTATTTATTTTGAAACAGAGTCTTGTTGTTTAGTCCAGGTTGGCCTTGAACTCACTATGTAGCCTAAGCCGGCCTTGAAATCATGGCAATCCTCCTATCACAGTCTCCCAAATGCTGAGATAACAGATGTGTGCCACCACATCCAGCCTTATTTCTTTAATACAGTACTTATACTTACTTACTTTTTCCATCTTATTGCATATTAACTCTAAACCAATGTAAATAATTCTGGTCATGGAAGGAAACTCTGTGTTTAAACAAAATAACTTTATCATTTGATTGCTTATTATATTTGACTAAGAGACACTGATAGTTTGTTTTTATTGAATGTAAGAAGGGTCCCACTAAATTACTGTGGCTAATCTCCAGTTTAGGATCTTCCTGCCTCAACCTTCCAAGTAGCTGGAAGACTCACATCACCACACGAGGCTAACGGTTTTGTTGTGTTCGAATAAAATTCCATATAATTCCATTTTGCTTACAGTTTTGTCAAGAATAGCTACTCAATTGTATAAAATTATATTATGGTACTTACGATTTGATCCAGATTCTTTTTCCTCTTTTAGTTTGTTGATTTAGGAATTATCCTGTAGATTTTTTGATATTAAAATATTTCACAGCTGGACATGGTGGCATGTGCCTGTAATCCCAGCTCTGTGAGAGGCTGAGACAGGAGGATCACAAGTTAAAAAAGGACTTGCCGTGTTCTTTATCTATATACGTGTGTGGGGGGATATACATGGTGCTAGAATACGTAAATTAAAGTATGAGTCAGACTTTTTGCATTCATATTTACAAGTGAAATCAATATGTAATTATCAGATTGTTCTAGCTTTGTAAAATAATTGGAAGAACCCTTCCACAGACTAATAATATTGAAATAATGTAAGAATTTTCATTTTACTTTGCCATAACTTACAGAGGTATTAGGTAAAGTTCATTGTTATACACCTTTTAAACATGACAAGGAGTCAATATTCAGAAAGTATGTAATTGAAGTCTAGTAGTCCACTTAGAAACAAAGCCAGGAGTTGAACACAACTTCTGATTCCAGACCTGGTGTTTGGTCTACCATCTCCCACCTCACCTCTCCAGGGATGTTCCAGACCTAAACAAAGGTAAGCAGAAGCACCACAGCAGGACCAACCAAAGAAAGCCACCCTTTGGAGAATGCACAATAGAGTGGCCACAAATTTTAAACAATAATTATGAGCTGCTGGGAAACTATAATAGATTGATTTCGTTGGTGTTTGGTCATTTGAAATGGGAAGGCCCAGATGGAACAAACAGATCCCTGCCAGTAATTCAAGAAGGCAGATTCCCAAGGGGAAACAGCTGAAGAAAAAAACTAAAGTAATCATAGTTCATGCATGCATTTTCCTTTATAATTTATAAATAATATGTTTGGAGAGGTTAAATCATATGTCAAAGATTATACTCTATTATCTCAGGGTAATGGACCACTCCATAACCTTTTGAATCATACTTTTTATGTGTTTTTTGTATCATTTGTCATTCTTATTGCAATTATTTTACTTATTGGTGGTACTTGTTCCTTGCCTGACTCCCTGCTCCCCTATTAGAATGCAGGCAACTTAAGAACAGGGGCCATCCACATGCCTGGGCCCTCAAAAATATTTATTCTAAAGAAAGAAAACAAAAGAAACATTTTTCTCCTATGATTAAAAAAATGTAAAACCATACAATATTTACACCTAGAGTGATCCCTGCTTGAATCCTATGTAGAAAGGACATCATTTTTACCTCTGGGATAGAGGCTCCACTGAACACAAGGTTAGTCACATTGTTTGGTGCTGCCTCTCTAAATATAAAATGTGCAGTACACCCCAGCCAGAGCTCTCCATATCAATCTTACACAATCACCTTATTTGATAGTGACATTCTTTTTAAAGGCAAATCAGTGTGAACTCTCAATATCCCAAATTAGATCAAGCACACAAGTTCAAATGAGTTGGCCATTAATTACTTACCACCACTGGCCTAAGTTTGAAACTACCAGATCTCATTTTTCACTGGGTTGACATCCTGAAAGGCACCATTTGTCAGGAGACTTCCCTTGTATTTTTTCTTTTTCCTCCATTGTTTCATTGAACTAACCAAAGCAATATTAAATAAGTCGCTAAATACAGATATTAGTTCATTTGTAGCTAATTATTATAGGTAAATGGTGCAGTAAATGAAGCACCATACACCCTCCCTGGTTTTTTTTTTTTAAGCTTTTGTGATGTTTTCCAGGTAAATCCCATGCATAATGTAAAAGTGGCAATGTTGTTTGCATAATAAGCTATTTTCTATCATAGAAGCAGAAACATTTTATCGCTATAGAGAAAGCTCAAATTATGAATACATTTTCATATAAGTTGATTTATGTGAAAATTACAAATAAATGCAGAGCCCGGCTGCAACTGAATTGTTTGTTCCCAGTTCAAGGAGTGGTGTTATTTGAAATTAAAAAAGAAAACAACTGCTAGGAGAAATATTTTTAGTTATTCAGACTGAAGCACATACAATGAGATCCAGGAAGAAAAGCATTACCTGGCTTGGCAGTAGGATCTGAGTTTGCAAAAGCTAAGACAAAGTTATCTGATGATTTCCAAAACACACATACACACACATGTGCACACACACACACGTTGCATGGCATATATGTATTTTTGCTTGAACTTGGACTACATAGATTCAAAATAAACTCTCTTTCAATAGTCAAAGGAGGTTGAAAAAACAAATGAACCCCGTTATCATTTCTACATGAGTAAAAGCTGATGTGTGCTGAAGACATGAAAACAACTTCTTATAGGACCCAAAGCTTCTCAAATACATGCAAGGTTCTTAAAGTGGGATGCACAATCTCAATTCCAGGCAGAGATAAACTATTAAGATATGTTGTTTTCTAGTAAATACCTTCCAGTTAAAGCAGAGGCAAAAAATCATGTAAGTGGATCAACCTCATTAGATCTGAGACCTGGTCCCTGCACTCGGCCCCAGATTCAAGAATTAAATGTCCCAACAAAGATCTCCTACCATATCCAGTCTGGATTTCTTTTTTGTTGTTTTGTTTTGTTTTGTTTTGTTTTAACCTATTTGTAGGTCTTGTGTTGATTCAGTGCTCGCCCTCCAGTATTATGCCAGCAGTGTTCACGACAGGTGGAACTATGTAATGTTGAGTAAAGCGCTGGCTTAATTACATTGTCTTGGATTTTCACATTCAGTATGTCAGTGGAGGGGAGCAATGTAGCCCACCTTTCCTGCAGCATTTGGATTTTAGTCTCAGTCAAATCTGGTCTGTGGGGCATAAAAGTCAGGAGACTGAAGCAAAAGATCTGTCTATGTCTCTTCCTCTTCTATTAATCTGATTCAATAAATACAAATAGCCCAAGAATATGCATACTTCTCCAGATAAAAAATACTATCATAGTTTCAAAATAAGTATTATTATAGTTCCTTGTTAACTCCAAAAAATAAAATAAAAAGGCCTTTAAAGTACAAATACTGAGGGGAAGAGGAGGGAAAAACAAGATATATCATGTACAGGTACAAAATAACTATGTTGATTATGATCACTATGTATACAATGTACCAGTACATGTTCTTGGTAAAAAAAATAATAATAATAAAAATAAATAAATAAATAAATAATAAAGTACAAATACCATACAATGCCACTTATACAAGGCAGAAATGGAAAGCAGAATGATGGTTGCCAAGGTCTAGGGGAGAGGAAAATGGAAAGTTATTTTTTAATAAGTACAGAGTTTCAGTTTTGCAAAATGAGAGCTCTGTGGGTAGATGGTGGTGATGGCTGCACAAGAACAGAATGTGAATGTACTTATGCCACTGAAATATATGCTTCAAAATGTTTAAGCTGGTTTTTGTTTTGGTTTCCTTTTTTTTTTTTTTGTGGTACTGAGGATTGAACTACACCCCAAGCCCTTTTTTTTTTTTCTTTAATTTTCCATTTTGGAAAATATCTTGCTCAACTGCCCACACTGCGCTCAAACTTGTGATTCTCCTGTCTCAGCCTCCTAGAGTTGCTGGGATTATAGGTGTGTGGTACCACACTCAGTTAAATTTTATGTTTTGTGGTACAAAAAAATAAAGGAGACTTAAAAGGTTTTAAAGTACCTTTTATAAACATCAGATTTTCACTGGGCATGGGGGTGCACACTTGTAATCCCAGCACTAGGGAGGCTTAGGCAGAAGAATCACTGTGAGTTCCAGGCCATCCTGGGCTACATAGTGAGTCCAAGGCCAGTCTGAACTACACAGTGAGACCTTGTCCCAAAAAACAAAAAAAGGTGGGGGGTTGGTTTGGGGATTTAGCTCAGTGGTAGAGCACTTGCCTAGCAAGTATAAGGCCCTGAATTTGATCCTCAGCACCCCCCAGAAAAACAAATACCAGATTTTCAATTTGTCATTGTTATTGTTGTTTGGAGACAGGGTATAGTTCAGACTGCTCTTGAACTCGCATCAATCCACCTGCCCCAGCCTCCCAAGTGGGGTATTACAGGTGTGCCACCATGCCTGGCAGATTTTCAAATTTCAGTAGAACAATTATTGCATCATGGATTTGTCAGCGACTAAACAGGTAATTTTTAAGACCTATGCTTCCCAGAAAATGCCCCTGCCCCTTTAAATGACTGCAAATATGCCTCTAGTGTTGCTTTTTGTTTTAGATCAAGCTCTCAGAAGAAACTTATAAGAAACCAGCCAAAATTGTTGAGTCATCTTGCCTCAGCCCTTTTGGGTAAATCTAGAATAAACTTTGCTCATTTTAATACTAAATTCTGGGGGGGGAGGTCACGCAGTGTAAAGGCCTGGGTTGAATACCCAGTACCAAGAAAAAAATAACTTTGATAATGAACGTGCTCAAGAATGGGCCCCCCTCTACATGTGGTGAGTCTTTTCTGCATTAATGTGTGAGTTTCTTCAAGAAAAGGTCTTCCTTTGTTTGCTTAGGGACACTGCTTTGAGAAATAACCTTGCTGTGCGCCTTGTAGCAATCTTTTATCTCCTGATTGTGCTTACTTGCTTTGTACTCACAAAGAGGAGAGGGAACATACTGTGTTCAGTCACAGATTTAACACTATTAGCATCTACTATATCACTGTGTTCTGATATATTCTGGAGATCCAGCATTTATTACAAGAGACATGTACCCTGCTCTAATAGAGTTGAGTGCTGGGGGCATGAAGATATAAAGATCCATTACAAGTTTTGAGGGCTTGGAAAGAAAAGTGATAGCTGTCCAAGACCATTTAGTGTTGCCTATTCTCCTAACCTCATCTGATGGATCAGAAAAGGATTTCCTGGGGTGTTATCTCACCCAAATCTTGTACTGCATGCTCGATCTACATGAATTTCCACCCCACTTAATCTTATTTATCTTTGAGGACAGGAGGCCTGTAGGCCACGAGTCCATCTTTAGGTGGACCAGCCAAAACTAGCTAGATTAAGATGGCTGCTAGAGTGACCACCAGACAACCTCTATCTTCCTTATAGCCATCTGCATGTTCAGTGACACTTCCTATGACAGCTGACAGTTGCCATGACTACCACCACAAAGGGGCATAAAATGAGTGAAAAGAAGTGGCATCCAAATTCTCTTAAAATGTCCATCAAGTTCAAGGACTACCTGAACTAGATATTGAGACCCTGTCTCAAAAAACAAACAAATAAATAAATAAAACGAAGAAAATCTCCATCAATTTTCAGAAAAGACATGACTATTCTTCCTGTTCATTAACCTATCTCTTCCCCTCAATTCTTTCACCTTGTATCTATAACCTCCCAATGCCCAGTGAGGGTTGATTTGCCACTTCATCTTCCACTCCTACTCTTAGTTAATAAGTCTCCTTCAACATTCAACAGGGGCTCAGGCTTGTTATTGGCTCCAAAATCCAGAAGGAAGAAAAGGACAAGAAGAAAAATTTTTGTTCAAAAACTGGAAATAGAAGAGGCACTGAAGCTAAAATCTGAAGGATGAAGAACTTTAGTAGGAGAGAAGCTTCGGATAGAGCTTAGAGCCAAAATTCTCGATGTGTCATCTCCCTGAGGTGCCTGTTGCTGAGCAGTTTTCTGAAAACTCACACAGGAAACAAATATCTTTTTCTTGGTGTAGTTCCAAATACCAAAGGGAAAGGGACCTAGATACTAGGCCAAGGTCAATGGTAGAAGAGATGGCATTTTATCTATTTTACTTTATTTATTTGTAGTAATGGAGATTGAACCCAGGGCATTGTGAATGCCAAGCAAATGCTCTGCTACTGAGCTACATCCCCATCCCTTTTTATTTTTCACTCAGAGACGGGTCTCACTAAGTTGCTCAAACTTGCAACTCTCTTGCCTCTGCCTTCTGAGTAGCACCAATTACAGGTATGTGCCACTGCACCTGGCTGAAGTGGCATTTTAATCTTCCGCTTTCTCTCTTTTCCAAAGCTCTCATTGACATATATTGAATAACAGAATTTTCTAAAGGCTCAATAAGGTCCTTTTATAAAATTAGAGGAAATTCTAAAAAGGTAAAATGGTTGGATAAAAGTTTGTTATTAATAATGTTATAATATATATTTTCATCTGTGTTTCCATACCTGCATTTCTACCAATCATTCAGCTGACCACAGACCTACAGCAATTTTCCATCATTTTTAATGTCTGCATTATCTCCCAAAATGGCATGGCATAAATTTAGAAGCAATATGTCTCCCCAACTCTCTCCTCTCTCCTTCTCTCTTTCTCTCCCTCTCTCCATCTCCACTAAACTATAAACTTCTAAAAATAAGATCCAGTTCTGCTTTATTCTGTAATGCATATTCTCAGTGGTTTCTATGACATCACAGATGCTCGATAAATATTTCTTAACTGAATCCCCCCTCAGTATCAGCTTCTGAAATCCCTATCACATGCACTATGATACTGTTCTTTTCACATATAAATATGAAATATTGTGGCTTTGGGAATCAGATAGCTCCAAGCTTCAATCCTGGCTTTTCCATTTACTGAAATATGAATTTGAGCCAATTACATTAACATTCCCAATGTCAGTGTCCATATCTGTGAAATGGGAATAATAATATAATTCCCCACAATGTTAAAGAATGTAAATACATGATGTACATGCGTGGCACATAAAGACACTGTGATAGTGTACGAGTGGTTAACTCTTTTAACACATGATGACAACATGGCCTACCAAGGTTGAGGAACTTCCTCAAGGGTGTAACTTCATCTGCTTCATATGCTTGATCTTAAGGAAAGTGCAAAGGGTAGATAGCAGAATTACCAAGATTGGGGCTGAATTCTGGTTTCTTATATCAGCACAAATTCTGCACTTCTGAGAGAATCTAAAAATCAAACTATACAGGATAATATGAAATAAACCCAGGAGTGCTTCTCAAGCTTCAATTTGCATATAAATCACCTGCAAATTTTTGTTACAATGCAGATTCAGAGTCACCGGAGTAGAGCCTGAGATCCTGCATGTCTAACAAGCTCCCACATGCTTTCCCATGCTCCTGTAGTCCACAGATTATACTTTTGAGTAGCAAAGGTTTAAAGCACTATCCATAATATTGAGCATTATCACCCCAAAGGCCATAATGTTTTAATGATAATGTAAAAGTATCTCATTTCTCCACTCTATACAATAATTTTTCCAAACTGCTATGGTTTTCCCTCACTGTCTTTTGAATGCTCCACATCATTCTTTGACTCCAATAATGATCATAATAAATCTATCAGAATGAAGACACCCAAGCTTCCACAGACCATATCTTTAAGTGCAGTGGCACCATGTTGTTTGTTGTTACCATAGCTTTTCTCCTCTTCAATCTGTTGTCAAGTCAGCCAACTGGATTCATATCAAAGTCAATTTGAATTCATTTTATACAATTTCAACAGATTCTATTTCAAAAGGCTCTGCTAACTTCAAAAATAATATTCATTACCTGATTGTTAAAGGAAACTGCTCTCAGGACATTGTACCCCGCCATCCTCTAATTTGGTAATTCTATCAGGAAAAGCAATTAAGTTTGTCTGACATGACTTGTTTTTATAAATCCATGATGCTTACTGCTCTTAATTTAATTCTCCTCTTGCCACTTATAATTTCATTCTCATCTGACAGTTCATATTTTCTCTCTGAATAATGTTTTCCCCTTATATCACTAATCACAGAAAGCACAGTGAATAACATCAGGCTTAGGGAAAGAAGGAGGCTGGAAGATGACAGGTAATGTGCAGGGCAGTGTAGGAATTTTGCTCCTCGTGGTTTCTGCAGTCCCTAGAGCATTGCTTGGCACATAGACAGTGTTTAACAAATATTTGATATCAGGCATCGTGACAGGCCCTACAGAGATAAAGAAGACCCTGATCCAGGTCTTACCCAACATGTTACTTTTGGGAGGGGAGTGTGCTGGGGATGGAACTCAGGGCCTTGCACTTGCTAGGCAAGTGCTCTACCTCCTTTTTTCTTTTTTTTTCTTTTTTTTTTTTGAGAGCCAGAGAGGAAGAGAGGAAGTGAGGGAGAAAGAGGAGAGAGGAGACAGAGACAGAGACAGAATCTCTAAATTGCCCAGCCTGGCCTGGAATTTACAATCCTTCTGCCTCAGTCTTGCAAGAATCTGTGATTACAGGCATGAGGGACCACACCAATTTAAAGACATAATGATAAACCAATCTGAGGGAAAAAATGGTACTATAAAGAATCCCCTCAAACAGGAACTCATAATTTATTTTCAGTGCTGGAAAAATTTCCATTTGAAACACTATTGGCAGTTTCTGTCCTATTGATTAGAGACCTGGACTGCCTGTGATCATGTGTAAGTTACAGTGGCATAAATAAGGATATGTGTGGTATGCTAAGGGAACCATACAGAGGTACCTGAGCTGAATATGGAGTTCTAGCAGCCAGAGATGGGTATGACTTTGAAAAGAAGTTAGACCCTGGAGGACCTTGCATACCAAACTTAGAAACTCAACCAGAGGGCAATAGGCTTAATCAGGAGAGAAAAATAATAGGATGTGTGCTATGAAAAAAATTAATGACTGAAGGAATTCAAAGGCTGAATTTGATGGGGAAAAGACTAGAAGCAAGAGAATAGGAGATAAGTCTCAACAGTCTAGGTGAATAGTAACAAGAGTTTGACGCAACTAGTAGGAACAGATCATTTGCCACATATGATATGCTGACCAAGGGCCAGACCCAGAGCCAATACTTTGCAAGCTTTACCTTACTGAATTCACAGGCTGAGAGCAAGAGAGAAGAAAATATATGAAAGACATATATAAGACAAGATCAACATCCATAGTCACTTAGTGGATATGAGAATAGAGAGGAATATAGGATGATTTCTCTGTTTTATGACTTGTAGATAGCAGTGTCTTTTATCACTTTAGGGAAGACTTGAGGAAACGTTTTTGGGGTTCTACTTTAATTTTAGACATGGTGAGTTTGAGGGTTTTGTAGGAACTCCAGATAGAAATGTGCAACTGGAAAAATGAATAAGCAGTATTTGTGGCAGGAGACAGCTTTGAAAACTCCCCATACATAAGTAGAAGTAGAAATGGTGGGCATGGGGAGAAGAGTATGCAGATGAAGAGAGCAACCTAAACAGAAGTAAAAAACACCAATATTCCACTGATGGACAGAGAAAGAATATTAGAGACGTAGGATAAGATGGTGTGAAGCTAGGAGAAAAAGATTTTAAAAGAATGGAAAGGTCAGCATCGTCAAGTGTTGCTCAAGTTATATTCATTTATTTTGGGAAGAAAGGCATCATTTATTCAGTAATCCTTGCTGAAAGTGTTCCTGCCACAGAAAATGGCAACAATCTGGATGACAAACCACCTCTGAAGCTGAAGATAATAAAAACCAACATCTAGTCCTTGAGATAAGCCATCTGTCACAAGTAATTCACCCTAAGATGAACCAGCAATGTGAAGGCTAGAGGAGCAAACTGAGGTATCATGAAAATATAAAGAAAACTACCAGTGGTAGCTTGCTTAGCATGAATTTGTGGAATGTCAGAGTTGAGTGGAAGCACTGTACTTCATAAATAATAAAAATGTGTGTACGGAGAACAAATGACTGATAAACTAAAAAATGTTCCATATCAATAGTTGTTAGGGAAAATCAAATCAAAACTACAATAAGTTACCACATTATACCCATTAAGAAGGATATTATCAAAAGAATAGGAAGTAACAAGGGTTGGCAAGGTAGTGGAGAGATTAGAACCCTGGGGCATTGATTGCAGAAATATAAAAGGGTGCAGCCATGGTGAAAAACAGTATGGCAATTCCTCAAAAAACTAAACATACAACTGCAAAATAATACATCAATTTCACTTCTGGGTACATAAAAAATTGAAGGCAAGGACTTGAACACCTACGAGTATGTTCACAGCAGCATTATTCACAGTAGCCAAAAAGTAGAAGCAAACTAAGCATCCATCAATATAAGAAAAAAGAAACAAAGGACACCCAAACAGTGCAATATTGTAGCTTAACGAGGAAAGAAACATGCTACAGTATGAATGAACTTTGAAGACATTATGCTAAGTGAAATCGGCTAGACAAAAAAGGATATATATGTATGTTTCCACTTATACGTGGCGTCTATGATCAAATTCAACAAAACAGAAAGTAGAATGGTCACTCAGTGTGTTTGCCATGGGCTTAGAGAACAGAGAATGGGGAATTATTGTTTAATGGTACAGAGTTTTTGTTTGGAAGATGAAAAGAGTTCTGGAGATGGACAATGGTAATGGTTACAGAATAACAGGAATATACTTAATGCTATAGAACAGAACAACTTAAAATTATTAAAGTGGTAAATTTTACTTTATGTGTACTTTAACACAATAAAAGAATGTGTATTGGATAGAAAGAAGGAGTCTGTTTCTCTCAAGATCGCCCTAGAGAGAAAGAGTACCCAATGTTAAAAAAAAAAAAACTAGAAATGAACAGATTTCTAGAAAGGAAACTACTAGAAAGATCCTTTGTGGTACCACAGCTATTACTATTACACTATTTACACAGTGTTTATTATTTTCTGAACATACTAAGTATTTTATATGCTTTTTTACTTTTAAAAGTTTTGAAAAAGTAAAAATCACTATCTCTAATTTATAGATAAGGAAACTGGGGCTCACAGAGATTAGGTAAATTGCCAGAACCACAAGAAATAAGAGGCAAACTCAGGATTCAAATTTGAGGTATCTAATCTATGGTATCTGACTCCATAGGTTATGCTCTCGACTAAGCACCTGTAATCCCAGCATTCTGGGAGGCTGAGGCAAGAGGATCACAAATTCAAGCTCAGGATTGGCAAGTTAGAGACTTAGTGAGACCCTGTTTCAAAATTTTAAAATGAAGTAAAAAGGGACTAGAGATGTACCTCAGTGCAAAGGCCCTGGCTTCAATTCTCAGTACTACAAAAAGAATTTCTATGCTTTCAACCACTCTCCCATGACTGGGACTGTGCACCCAACTACCATACAAGACTTCCATTTGTAGTATGAAAATTTTATATAATGAAACTGAGTATACAAGAAATATCATTGTCAGTGGTTTGAGAAAGAATCTCTACTACTTGCTTTTGTGTCAAAGGAGCAGAATACTCTCACCCTCTTCCAGAGAAGATCAGTTCCAAATGGCAGCAAAGCAGGCTAATCACTTAAGACAATAACCATTGGCCAATGACATATATGTGGAAGGTCTTTGTAGTATTATTCATGAGAGCTGCACACTGGAAGCAACCCAAGAAGACATATAGCAACAAAATGATAAACGAAGCACAATATATTCATATAATGAAATACTACTGAATTATGAAAAATAACAAACTATGGCCACACTTAACAGTATAGATGAATAAAGGAAACTAGATGCAAAAGAAACTAGACATATCACATGATTACATATATGAAATTCCAAACAGGCAAAATTAATTAAGGTATATTGGACACCAACAGAGAAGTTCCCTCTTGTGTTGACTCTGCATTCTGACAAAATAGCTAAGATAATCAACTTATATGAAAGAAAGTTTTATTTTGGATCATATTTCAGTCTATAGTCACTTCGCCCTGCTACCTTTGGGCCTGTAGCAAGGCAGTACATCACACTGGGGAGCATGTAGTAGAGGAGGCCTGTTTATATCATGATCACAGGGACAGAAAGAGAGAGACAAGAAGGCACCCAGATTATATTATCACCTTCAAGGACACACCCCCAGTGATCTAATAACTTCCTTCAACTAGGATTATCCCCTAGTAAAGTTCCATCATCTCTTAATTACTCCACAGGCTGGGGATCAAACCATTAATACACTGGCCTTCGGGAGACATTCAACATCCAAATTATAGCACCTCTGTTAGGGAGGAAGAGAAAAGGGAAGTTAGAAATCTTCTAGGTTTTTTATATTATTTCTTGACTTGCATGTTCATAGATGAGTTTACTTTGTAATAATTCATTGAAATGTACATTTATGATTGGTGCACTTTTCATTAAGGATACCTCAATATAAATGCTTTATTAAAAAAAGAGAAATAAAGCTAAACCAAAGCAAAACCAAAGTGCATAATTGGATCAGACTTTTTGTCTTCTCAAATGTTTATAAGGGCCTCTACTGACTAGAGAAACAAGTCCAAATTACTTAGCATGAACTTTCAGTAGGTTAAGCCTGACAAGAGTTATACATCTTCTCTTCATTTACCTAGCATTAATGCCCTACTCAGCCAAGGTAAGAAGACATGTGCCACCACCTATGTGGAAGAACTTGGTCACCTCAGTGGCAGCATTACCACACATGGATGCCCAAAATTTGCTTTAGAAGTACTGTATCTCTACCTGGAGAGATAAGGGTCTCCTTTGCTACAACTGGGGTTCAGTCTGAATAGTATATTTTGGAAAGGAATAAGTAACCAGACATGATCATCATGGGCAGACATAATGATGAAAGATCTAGAACCAAGATCATGGAAGCAGTGGATAAAAGCAAATCTTCCCAGTCCCTGTGCTTTGGCAATCTGGTGTACTCCTAGGAGTCCAGAGCTTTGTCTGGAGCTGTTGGATTGCTCAACCTTTCAGTAGGATGTAGGACAGTCACAGATGCCATTTTAACCAGCTCTGGCCCAGGCAGCATAGTATGGACTCTGCAAAACATTATCCAAGCACACTGGGCGCTGAGCATGTCCTTCATGGTCCCTAAGGGGGAAAGTACTTGCTCAGCCTGGATATACTGATCATAGACAGGAAGAGGTTCTACCACCTGAGATATCTATCTTAGTAACCAGTATCACAGCACACTGCTGCCAACTCTGAAAGTGGGACCAAAGAACTGTTGCTGAAGTAGTTCAAATTTCAGATGCCCAAACAGCACAGTGTGTCAACCTGGTTCTGCTCTAGGTTGTAGCGGGTTTAAGTGGAAAGAAATTGGACAAGGTCTCCTGTGGATGTTGTTCTGGTGATGTCCAGAGCCTCTTTCTTCACATTTATTCAAATACTTCCTTCTAGTTGATAAGTATCCCGATAGCCTTGGCAAACTAGCTCTTTTCACCCTTTATCAGTTGTAGTTCTCAATATAACTATAGAATGGAAACTTATATAACACTTCGAAGTAAGGAGGAAATGTCTGGAACTACCCAGGATCTATTTCTGTCCCTCCAAGACAAGATGTCCTGTAATGTTTTAGCTCAGCAAGTCATGCGTCCCCAGATATAAAACCCAGTGTGAGCTGGGCATAGTGGTGTATGCCTGTGATCCCAACAATCTGGGGAGCTCAGGCAAAAGAATTGCACCAAGCCCAGTCTGTGCGACTTAATGACTTAGCAAGATCCTGTCTCAAAAAGAAACCAAAAAGAAAAGAGAGGGGAGGGATAGCTCCTGCGGATGTTGATCAGTGTGAAGGCCCTGGGTCAATTCCCAGTACCAAAACAAACAAAAAAAAATAGAGTAGATTGCTTTTGAGGGTCTTTCAGCTGCATTGTGATGCAAGACAGATGAGATTCTATCTCCCTTGTGCAGCTTTCCTGAGCTTTGTGGGCCTGGCTAACAACAGGCCAGGCTCCTATTGTCCCTTGCTGCTTATCTGTAAGTAAAAAAGTGCTACACTTAACCTGTGTGACTGTTCTGTCTCATCAGACTTGGCAAATGGTAGAAACTGCAAGCCAGGATGCAATAGGCTAAAGAGGCAATCAGTGCACAGTACACCTGCTTCATACCTATGGGGTTGGTACATCCTTTGAGAAGACAGTCATACTTTTGGATGACCATGCTAACAAAGTGCACACATCCTGCAAAATAAAGCTTCAATGTATTTTAAAATACTTAATATGAGAAAGTTCAATTGCATTAGAAGTCATTTCTCATTAATGCTATGGTAAAAATTTACATAACGCATTTGTCAATGAATATAAAAAAAGAGCTGTTAGAGTCTTTATTCACTAATTCAACTATTACAAATTATGGAAAGATTGTAAAAATGGTATTAGTTTTTTTTTCAGTACTGGGAGTTGAAGACAGGGACTTTGCTCTGAGACACATCCCACCCCACCCCTACTCCACTTTTTTTTTTTTTTTTTTTTTTGAGACAGGATTTTACTAAATTGCTAAGTTGCCCAGGCTGGGCTCAAACTTCCCATCTTCCTGACTTAGCTTCTTAGCTTCTCAGACTGCTAGGATTATAGACATGTGCCACCATGCCTAGCTTGGTAATTTTTTTCTTTTTTTACTATGAACTTCTATTTTGCTGAAAAAACAAAGAGCTTTTACATTTGTAATATTAATATTAAATTTTTAATCATGGCTTCTTGGCCACCATGACTATCAAGAATTTGAAGAAGCTTGGTGTGATGGTGTACACCTGTAGTTCTAGCACGTGGGAGGCTGAGATGCTACCCAAATATCATTTTTCAATGTCTGCCTTGGTGTTCAAAAGGCCAAGAAACACTGGTTAAAGAACTGTTGATGGAAAAGGAGAAACACCAGGAAAAACAGAATTACAACAACTGTTATGTAATTCAATTTTTTTAGTGTACCCATAGTGGTGAACTCGGACCCTCAACTAAAAGTTCCTGGACAGTGGATTTCAGTCAAACCCTAAGAGTCAGTTCTACATTAAAAATAACAGCCATGGATGTTCCAACAGAGTCTGATCCTTGTCCAGATGTCATATATGGAGATTTAAACTTCCGAGTACGACAGGCTTAGGAACCTTTAAAACCTCTCTTGTCCTTTATTTAGACTACGATCCTATGCTAGCCAGTTCAGGAAGCCTTCTAGCTTCTTCCTTAATATTGCTTAAACTCTCAAGATAGAGAGACAAAAGCCATCAAATAACGTAAGTGAGAAGTCATCCACATACCATATGTGGTAGAAAGATCTTGCCACAAGATCAATATTTTGCACACAGGAGCATTATACTATCTTTATCCTTTAAAAAACATGTAAGAAGATAGATACTGGCTATAACTCAGGGTTCTAGTCTTAGTCGTTGTATCCAATGTTCTTCAAAACAAATGACTCAGGAGAATTCTTGAACAATGAATAGAAAGAGGAGACGCTCCATAAAAGGAATAAGATCTCATTTCCTGCAGCCATGATATTCAAAGGCTAACTAGGTACACAGATATGTATTCAACTATTCATGTGAAAATATTATGATGATCAAATGGATACCTTAGGTAAAAGAATGCTACAAACTATCAATCACAACATACGTCACATATAAAGCATATTAGTATTACTAATAGCAGTAGTGGTATTGTCACAGACCAATTCCTGATTTAGACCAACTTCCCTATAATGAAGTGGTATAATCTTTCTCTGTGATCATTTGAGTAGCATGTAAATAGTGTCTGTTCCTAAAAATCATTATTCTCTGCAAGTCTATGTTTGTCACTCAGCTGTGCATTAATGTTGTTTTTAACCAAGCCTTACAATACCAGTTCAGTCAGTTATATAATCCTCCATTTATTCGCCCCATTTTGAATGTCTCTTTTTTGTTTATTGCTCTGCTTTCACACAGAACTTGTCTGAATGGTCTGGGTGCTTTCAATTGGGCCTTATCAGAGATCATGGTTATTGGAACTCTGTATTTTACAGCTTCCATCTCATTAATGCCAACACTAATTTGTGGTACTATCCAATACCACCCCCATAAGATCTGCATGAATGCACACTGGATTTCAATCTGCCATTCAACAAGCATGAAGTCCTTTATGTTCATTATTAGCCAATCAAACAGCCCTAGATTCTTTTCTCTGCATTTTTTTTCATAGTGAGATCATTTTATTATTATCCCAAAGCAGTTGCTTGGTAGAAAATATTAGGAAAAACTTAAGAAAGCAGCTCTTCCTCCTGTTTTTGCAAGCAAACATGACTGTTTCAACCTGGAAACTCCAGATCAAATTGAGGTGTCAGCTTCTTTACTAAAATCTTCTGTCCCTAAAATGGCTCTTACACAGGACTATCTTATGGTACATTACAAAATGGGCCTATTTTTTCACCCTTCAAGGAGCAAAAGGACTATCTTATGCTCTAGCAGAAAGTCAAACCAGGCTGACAAACCCAAGTGATCCAGTAGATTCAATGCCACATGTGCCAGGGTGATCTCATTTCCAATGCCTACCATTTTCTCTAGAGTGCTAGGGCCTGGGGTCATTATCATGGAATTCTCCTGTGTTTAATTTACATGGTTAAATGATTTCCCTTTCACATCATTTCAACCCCATGGATCATTACCAAAAGTATTTTAGTCTGCTATAATGTTCTGCATTTCCTATTCAAACAAATGCATCGTCCTTCAAGTTTCTCACGTAATTTTCCATTCTGCAACAAATTTCAATTGCAAAATTAGTTCACATAAGCTTGACTGTTCACATTTTGAGATACATTATAACTAGGACGAATGTTAGTAAATAAAGGGAAATAACAAATGGCAGAGAGTCTCATTCAGCAAAAAGGTATAGTGAACATCAAGAAGGGCTCCTTTTAAGTGCTGTTTTTAATGATCAAAGACAGATCTTAAAAGTGACTCTTTTCTTACAGACCTGAGAACTACTTCCTCCTCTCCCACTGAGACCTTGTTTTTTGCATGTTGTGTTCCCTAGGAATTAGACTCTGAGATGACTTATGTGCAGAACTGTATTGGAGACTATTCTGGATTCAACAGCCATGCAGAAAACGGAAGAAAGCAGGAATGGGCAGAGGAAGAAATTGGGCTGTGGTACAGTCACAATGGACTCAAGCCAGCTCCACAGAGAGGTCTGCAGCAGGAATAGCCCTTCAGAATTGCTCTCACTCCAGGCAAAGAGATCAGTCATTTCTACCTTACGAGGGGCCAGTCACAGAGGGTTAACCTTGGCCAAGAATGTTCTCCCTCCAATGAGAGTAATTCTCAGAGAGAGACAGCAGTCAAGAACCTTCTAGCCATTAAGAGAATAAGTCCTTTAGTCCTGCAGGGGGGATCTGAGGGATGCAGCCCAGATGCAAGCAAAAGGCAACCCTTTATGTTATGAAATACCTAATCGACAACCTTGTGCTCAAACAGTCTCCATGAGATTTCACCACAGCTATGTAAATCCTATTTGACGGCTGACACCAATCTGCTAAACAGTTCACTATTTATGGGTTTTAATATATATATTCACCCCTATTTTTATAAAGTGCAAACCTTTATTACCTGTGGCATAGACAAAAGATGAGAGCTTTTTGTTTGTTTTTGCCTCAGGTCAGCTACTTCTGTGTCTTAAAGTAACACTTCACCTCTGCAGAACTTTGATTCTTCAGCAATAAAACATGGATAATGACATTTACTATAACTTCCTCATAGGGCTATAAAAAGAAACAATGCACGTGACCACTGTATAAATAATAAAATGTTACACAGAATTGGTAATATTTGGCAGAGTACATGCTCAAAAAATATATATGCTGAATGGCTATATGAACATGATTACGATTTCCTCCCATTTCCATAAGAGTCTATAGTCCCCGGCTTCCTTCCAGCACACTGTCAGTCTGGGTCTCTCAGTCTAGCAGCTTGTGTACAAAACAAGCAAGATTTAGTATGAGTGAGGGCAAACCCTCTGCTGTGACAAACAGCACAGCAAGAATTCTTTCTACCTTGACGTCATGGCTTTCCTCTTGAAAACCATAAGCTGTCTTCAAGAGTAACTCATATCATTGCCTAATTGAGTCTAAAAATAAGACTAAAATGTATTATATTGGGAAAGGGAAGAAAATGTCCAAATGGGAAAGGGAGCAAGGGAAGGGTAACGGAACAGAGGACAAGAGAAATAAGAAATGAAAGGAAAAATGGAAACAAAGCTTTTGTAAATAGGGAGGGAGAAGGGGGGTGAGGGGAGGGGAATGGGAAAAAAGAAGCAACAAGATATCTAATGTACAGGTACAAATCCCCTATGATGAATGTTATCACTATGTACATCTAAAATGTGCCATTAAAATAAAATTAAATTAAAAATAGATAAGTAAATAAAAATTACATTTTAGCAGAACATAGAAAAGCTCTTATTAAATTATTCCTTTAAAATATTTTACGATAGATATACTCTAATATTCAAGTGCTAAATATTCAATAACCTCACCCTGCAAGACAAGTTGTTTTCAGGTATCTTGAAAGCATTATTATTCGGTACAGGTCTGGATCCTTTATCCAAAATTCCCAAATTGAAAAAGCTCCAAAAACCAAGTTTTTTTCCTAATTCATTTGGTGGGAAAATCTGACCTGGACCCATATGAAGTTGTTAATTACCTTTATTTATCCCTCTTAGTATATTTCAAACAGAAATATGGCCGTGATTATGAGGTGATACCCAGACCAAAATGGTGGTATTGCAGCCTACAATAACTTGTGCCTTAGGGATTCAGATATGAGATTAGGTTGGCCTCTAATCACAGCCTACATTTATTGAGGAGCTGTGAGGTATCAGAAACTATGATATTTTGCATCTGTTATCTCAATTTTCACATAGTCTTAAGAGATAGAGCTGAACATCTGCCCCATTTTAAAAATGAGGAAATTGAGCCACAAAGGGTATACAACCTTCCCAAGTCATACAGCAAGTGGTGGAGCCAGAGCTTGAAAGCAGGCATTCTTGACTCCAGAGTCTGCCTCTCTTTTGCAGGAAGCTCATCTTAGTGGATGTTATAGGAGCCAGCAACAGGCAAAATGAGTTGCCTCTGAGGACACATACTGAGATTCTGTGGTGATTTGAAGCATACGGTAACTTCTATTTGTATTACATACTTAGAGAAAAAGAACCAATGGGATATGCACGTGTAAAATGTTGTGTGTGTCTGTGTGTGTGTTATGGCGTATAACTCGATGTCCCCTCAAAGCCTCATCCAGACATAGCTAGGACTTTTCAGAGGTGGCTGGATCTAGAGTGTGTGATGCTGGGATTGTATGACACTGGGATCAAGCTGTATGATTACTAAATTAGTCCACTGATTGGTTTGGAATAGTTCTGGGAGTGGATAATGGGAAGGCCCTCCCTGTGAGTGCTAAGGGTGGGTAGCCTGGATAGATACAAGGGACAGAAAGAGGGTTGCTGTGGCCACTTGCTGCTTTGGTACTTTGCTCCTTGCTGCCTTGCTGCCTTCTGCCTGCCCTGAACTGTTTTCTCCTCTGCCAGGCCACCCTGCCTTGAAGTCAGCCAACTATGACCTGAAACCTCTACGAATGGTGAGCTACAATAAACCTTTCCTCAGCAATGAGAAAAATAAGAGTGTGTGTGTGTGTGTGTGTGTGTGTGTGTGTGTGCACGTGTGTGTGAGAGACAGAGACAGAGACAGGACAGAGACAGAGACAGGCTAGAGACAGAGAAAGAAAGAGAGAATGAATATGAGATTTTTAAGGAATTGGTTCACATAATTGTAGGGCTTGGTATGCCCAAAACCTGCAGGCAAAGCAATAAGCTGGAGACCTAGGGAAGAGTTGATGTTGCATCTGAAATCAGGCAGAATTCTCTCCTCCTTGAGAGAGAGTCAATTTTTTGCTGTTGTTATTTGCCTGGGGTTTGTTTTGTTTTGTTTTTTGTTTTTTGCTCTTAAGACCTTCAACCGTTTGGATGAGACCTACCCATATTATGAAAGGCAATCTGCTTTATTCCAAGTCTACTGGTTTGAATGTCAATCACTCCAAAAAATACCTTCAGAAGGACATTACACTAGATATTCTACTAAATACCTGGAGTGTAGCCTAATCAACTGGACATGTACAATTAGCCATCACACAACTCTCCTGATAATTATATACCCAGTGTGGCCCCTGGAGAAAGAGATGTGCCTAGACATAGGCCCCTATCACCTACTTTGATGTAAAAACAGCAAGGGACTTGGTAAGACACAAGTTGGGCCCTTAGGTTTCACCGCCAAGGGTGTTAGATCTGTGGTATTGCATTTGTTAGTACTGTTTGGTGTCACAATGACAGAAATACATCTGAAGCCAGATTTTTGTTTTTACATATTTTTTATTTTTTTTTAATGTTATTAGTACATGTTTGCAGCAAATAGTGGTTACATTCTTCATTGGGACTTGCTGCATGCACATAACACATCTTAATTCTTTTAACATTCCCTTCCCATCCCCTCCTTCTTTCCATCTCTTGATCCAGGGAGTTATAATCAGGATGCCTGGAACTTATGAACTTACTTCAATGCTTAAAGTCAGGCAGTGTATTAGTCACCTTTTAGAACCAATGGTTTGCGAGAGAGCAGATTTAATACAGGACATTTACAAGTTACAACATTCACCCATAAGCCAAATGCAGGAAGAGTGCCAAATGTCTGTCTATGCACCAGAGACCCAAAAGATCCAATCACGGCCTGGGAGCCCATGACACTGTCCCATGTACGTCCGTGTCTGCAGATGATGTCTGAAGAAATCATACTGGAACCAGGATATGATGCTTGTGGCAGAGAGGAAGACCAGAGCTCCCTCAAAGCAAACAGCAGCCATCCTCAATGACAGCAAGGCCCCAAGATCCTCCTGTGATGAGAACAGCTGCGCCCCCTTCAGAAGAACCAGCCACAATAGAGCTTCTCCTGGGAAACAGCCGGCAACTATCTTCTGCTCCCATTCTCCTTTATGTCATGTTGACAACAATCCTCAGGTGGATCTTCTACACCCAAAACCTCACCAACTCAGTCCCGCTGGGCATTCCTGCTCAAATTGACCGTATCAGTCCGCCACAGGCAGTAAGCAGAAGTTTCACCAGTGACAACCAAACAAGGGACAGCTAAGGAGAAAGCAGAAGTTTCTGGCCAAATACATTTCTGAGCATGACCTTCTCCCCCCACCCCCTCCACTACCATCAGTCTTGGCCCATCAATTGCATTAGCAAGGAGTCCAAAATTCTTAAACTGCAATCACTTTATTTGAAATCAAAAAAGAAACAAATTGAGGGTATAGAATATGTTTACATTTCCTTCTTTTGATTGGAGAAACCAGAAATTACTTCAAATGAGAGATGGATGAAATGGAAGAAGGCCAATTTTCTTTGCCAGAAATGAAGGTTTCAGGTCCCTTCAGTGAACTGCAGAGGGATGGGTAGTGGAGGTAGGGTTTGGGCATAAAGAATATTCTAGGTTCCTTCGCACATGGGGATATGATCCACCCCAAGTAGCTGGGGTGAATGAGAATACAGAACAGAGCATGTAAAAGAATTAAAATGGCTTCCACAGCCACAGCCATGTTTTTTTCCCTGTCTTCTTACCTCTTTTTTATCCATTCCCAAGGCCTTCAAACAACTCAGTGGAAAAAGATGAGATCCCAAATATACTGGAAGGTTTGAGAGGAATTCCTTCACATTATATTAGAGCAAACAGACATTTATGTATGTGTGTGTGTGCATGCACGCTCATGCACACATGTAAGTTGTTGTTTTTAAACTGTGTTGATTGCATCCAGGGTCTTCATACTGAGCTACATCTCCAGTCCTTTTTGTATTTTGAGACAGATCAACTAAATGACTGAGTTGCCCAGGCTGGGCTCGAACTTATGGTCCTTCTGCCTTAGCCCCCAAAAGTGCTGGGATTACAGGCATGAGCCACCACTTCTGGCTCTCAGATATATACTTTGTAACAACTATACACAATAAGCATTAAAAAAAATGAAATGAGATGACAAGAAACCATTCAAACATATTACAGCAAAAGAAGAGGTGGAAGAAATGTTAGGCAAAGGGGGGAAAAGGAAGAAAGAAGGAAGGAGTGACGGGAGGATGAGAGGAAAGGAAGGAGAGTCCAATGGACAAGGCCTAGGGATGTAGTTCAACCAGATGTTCCTGAGCAGGATGGAGGTTGTTTTCCCATTGCTTGGTTTCCTTTGGTTTTTGCCCATCTTTTGGACAGGACTGCCTAGCTTTCCCCCCATAAGCTTCCTAATATTCTTCTGATCAATTCCTTTTCTGTTTAAAGTAACCAAAGTTGGTTTTTGTTATTTGAAAACAAGAACCTAAATTGATACAACAGATAGTAAGAAATTAATTTATTTAACTATAAAACCAAATAACTGAAGGAATCAGCGCTATCGAACAGGTACAAATGTTATAAATTTGCCAATATATAATAAAATAACAACAACAGGAGGTGAGGGAGGAAAGAAGGAAGTAGGAATGCTAATTCCATCATCTTTCCTAGTAGGGAATTAATAGACACCAATTCAAATGGAAATATGCAGTTTTAAAAACATAATGACTCATAATGTATCTCATAATCATTTTATAAATCTGAGAGTGATACTTTAGGGAATACAGGTGAGGAAGCTTATGTTCAAAAATAATAACTGAATTAACCAAAACCCAAAAGCTGGTCCATTATATCAAAACTTCAGTAAATGTGCCTACTAGGTGCCAAGCAGTATGCTAAGTGCTGGGGTATCAGGGCACAGACTACTGTGGTCCCTGTCCTCATGAGGTGACAGTCTAGTTGGAGAACCAGACATAAAGTAAACAAAGAAATGCTAAATATGAAATTACAATAGTGTTAAATGCTGTGAAAGAAAGAACAGGGCATTGTGAGAAAGAATAACAGAAGTGGAGCTCACTTTGCATAGGTTACAGAAGAAAAGTGACGTTTAAAAGGAGACTTCCAAGTTGGGAAAGAACCAGCCTTATAAACATCAAATGGAAAATAATTTCGGGCAAAAGAAACAGCATGAACAAAAAACTCTAAGGAAGGAAAAAACTTGACATGGTAGAGAACAGGAAAAGGACACGAGCAGAGAAAGGGAAGGCTCAGGAGTATAAAATGAGGGTAGAACAGGTAGAAGGAGCTAAATCATGTGAGGAAAGCTTGTATGCACATGAAATACTGTTCAGCTTTTATGCCAAGAGCAATGGAAAGTCTCTAAACAGTCTTCACTCAGAAAGGACATAATGAAATTGACATGACCATATTTACAATGACCATCTGGGTGCAGGGTGGAAAGTGGTTTGTTGGGCTGCAAGAGTAGAACTGGGAAGTCAGAGTAGGAGCAATGATATAGAAGAATGCTTGAAATTTGTTGATGGTAGCAAAAGTGGTGACAAGTAGATGAACTGCAGATATATTTTGGAAATAAAACCCAAAATGTTATTGAGAGGGGCCAGTATTGTGGCACACACCTGTAATCCCAGCTACTGGGGAAGCTGAGGTAGAAGGATGGCAAGCTGGAGCACAGCCTGAGCAACTTAGCAAAACCCTTCTCAAAATAAAAATAAAAAGGGCTGGGGAAGTAATTTAGTGGTAGAGTTCTTGCCTAGCAAGTACATAGCCCTGGGTTCCATCCTCAGCACTGCAAAAACAAAAGCAACAAACCAGCCACCTTTGAAACTCTCCACTTATGACCAGATGAAGCTTTGGGGGCTATCTAGATGCAAGCCATAATCCCCTGCTTCCTGGTTCAGGTTACAGTATGACATGGTGAAGTCTTTGGGATAGATGGTTTGGGAAGTAATTATTAATTTAACAGATATTTTACAACTGAGGTCCCTTTAAAACAACCAAATGGAGATGTATAGTAAGCTGTTAGATCTAAAGCTCAGAAGAGAAGTTGGGCTGGACCCATCACATAGATGATATTTAAGAACACGGGAATAAAAAAGATGATGTAGAAGGAGATTGTGGAGAAAAGAAGACCTACGACCAATCCATGAGAAAATCCAGTACTTAGAGATGGAGTAGAGAAGGGTCTGGGGAGGTGGATATACAACTAGGAGAGGGTAGTACCCCAGAAGCCAAAAGAAAAGTTATTTAAAGAGGAGAGAGTTATCTGTGTTGACCGCTGCTACCAAGCTAAATAAATCAGGGCTGGAAAAGGGTCTGTCATGTTAGGTAATCAGTGCAAATGACAAGAGCATTTTTATGTCTTCCTTTTTATTTTTTTTTATTAGTACATGTTTGCAGTACATAATGTTTACATTCCTTGTGTGGAGTTGGTACATTTACATAACACATCGTAATTCCTCTTTTCATCCCCTTTCTCTCCTCTCCCTCCCCCTTCCTCCATCTCTTTGTCTCCTTCCTATACGAGAAAAATCTATCTCCCTACTTCCTATTATCTTTTATTTTGCTCTGTATTTTTACTCCGGGTTTCTCATATAAGAGAAACAATGTGATATTTAATCTTATGTGTCTGTTTTATATCACTTAACATTACGGTCTCAGGTGCATCCATTTTCCTACAAATGATTCAAGTTTACCTTTCTCTATGGCAGAGTAGTACTCCACTGTGTGTAAATACTACATTTTCTTTACCCATTCATCTGTTGATGAACATATAGGTAGCTTTCAAAATATAGTTATGATGAATTGTGCTCCTATAAACATGGATACACATGTATCACTGTAATGTCATGTCTTTAACTCTTTTGTGATGATACACAGAAAGGGACTAGCTCAAATGAAATTTCTAGTTTTAGTTTTTTGAGGAATCTCCATACTGATAGTGCTTGTGCTAGTTCATATTCCCACTCACAGTGTATAAGGGTTCCTTTCTCCCTGCAACTTCGCCAGCATCTGAATTTGATCTTTGATTATGGCCATTCTTTCTGAGTTAAGACGGAATCTCAGTTTTAATTTTGAATTTCTCTAATGGTCAGTGATGTTGAACATTTCTTCACGTATTTATTGGCCATTTATGCTTCTTCTGCTGCCAAGTGTTTATTCATTTCACTTGCCCATTTTTGGTTGGGTCTTTTATTGGGGGGGTCTAATTTTGTTTTTAATGTATTCTAGATACTAGTCCTCTGTCTGAGGAATAGCTGGCAATTTTTTTTTACTATTCTGTAGGTTGTCATTTTACTCTGATGGTTATTTCTTTTATTGTGCAGAAGCATTTTAATTTGATAAGATCCCATTTGCTGATTCTCAGTACTATTTCCTGTGCAGCTGGGGTTTTGTTCAGAAAGTCCTTGCCTATGCCTATGACTTGAAGAGTTTTACTATACCAGCATCCAACAAGTTAAGTGTTTCTGTTTTAATATTTAATTCTTTGATGTATTTTGGTTTTAGTTTAGTACATAATGAGAGATATGGGTCTAGATTCAATCTTCTGCATGTGGATATTCAGTTTTCTCAACACCACTTATTAAAGAGATTATCTTTCCTACACTGTATGTCTTTGGCTCCTTTATCTAAGAGCAAATAGTTGCATGTGCTTTGGATTGTTTCTGTATTCTCCATTCTGTTCCATTGATCCTGTTTTTGTGCCAGTACCAAGATTTGTGCAAGTCCAGGATTGTGATGCCTCCTGCTTTGCTCTTGTTACCCAGAATTGCTTTTGCTATTCTGAGTCTCTTCTGGTTTCATATGAATTTTAGGATTGCTCTCTCCAGTTCTGTGAAGAATGTCTTTGGTATTTGATTGGGATTGCATTAAACTTATATATCAATTTTGGAAGTATGGCCATTTTGACTGCATTGGTTCTGACTTTCAGTAACAGGTAATATCTTTCCATTTTCTGATATCCTGACAAAAGTATTTTGAGTAGAGCTATTGAGAAAAGTCAGAAGGTATTTTCATGTTTGACAATGATGAGAAGCAGACATGGAGCAATTACTAAAAATGTTTGGTCAAAGAAGAAAAACAAAGATGTAGAGGAGACATAGTATAAGAAAGAGGGCTTTTTCTGCTGAGGGCTCATAAGTTTCACACTAATAGTTGGCTTAAGGAGATAGGGATATAGTGAGACAAAGAGAAAGAGAGAATGGAGATGTCAACCCTGACTCTGAGTAAGGGGGAAGGGAGAATCCACCTATTAAAAGGGAGCAGTCTTAACAACTTTTGCTTCCCACAGGAATTGCTCACTAGGAGTTGTGGCAACTCACACAGAGTGTAGGCAGCCCAGGTAAAGCTGTAAGACATACCAATGGGAGCGCTCTCCCTGGAAGAAAGGAAGATGGAAATAGAACAAGGAAGAGAAGAGGAAACATACATTAAATCATCACCTGTTATACACATACTTTGGGCTGCTCACTAGGTGTTTCTCTGCAATTTGTGTACTGCACAAAGGAACTACATTCAAAGTGTAGACACTACAGATTTGTATACTTATTTTTGCAGAAGACAAAAATTAAGTATTTTGTTCTGGTTACGAGTATATTAGGATAATTCCCTAATAGGCAGAAGTAAAATCCTTGAGCAAAGAGTGACGTTATAGCTTGGATCTAGACATCTCCCCAAAGCCTCATGCACTCATATGGGGCTTTTTGGAGATGGCTGGATCCAGGGTGCATGAATATGGATTAAGGTTATGTGACAACTGAATTAGTCCATTGATTGGTTTAGTGCAGAGTTCTGGGTGTAGATGATGGGAAGACTCACTCTGGGTGAGAGTGGCACCAACCAACAGGCTTGTAGCCTAGATGGAATATAAAGGGAAAGATGGAAGACAAGCTGGCTGCTTTCTGCCTGCCTTGCCACAGATCATTTTTCTTCTGCCATGGTCTGCTGCTCTGCCACCCTGCCTTGGAGCCAGCCGACTATGGACTGAAATCTCTACAAACTGTGAGCTAAAACAAATCTTTCCTTCTTTAACTTGTGGGTGTTGGGTATTTTGTCAGAGGAAGAGGAAGTAACTAAGGGAGATGGATTATGTAACTCACACAAATAAGCCATCGAGGCCAGCAGTGCCCTTAGTGTCACAGTGTCAGATGCTTTACGTTATGTCATTTTATCAATACACAACATTACCAAATAAAAATTTAAGATGAGGAAGAAAAACTCAGAGAAGTTCAGTAACTTGATGAAAGCCAATTACACACTGGTATGAAGCTGAGCTGAAATCTCTATCCAAATCAGCCAATTCCAAAGTCCAGTTCACGTTTCTCACTCTACCACACTGCCTCACACTGTGAATCCTAATGTAAAAGACTCCCACTAATATCAATTGTGTTTTTACTGTGCCTCACACAGCCTTTTATTTGGAGGCAAGATGCTGGAGATAGAACCCAGGGTGCATGCTAGGCAAATGCTCTACACCCCTAGTTCTTCACACATTCTTTTGGATGCTTTAAAACATGATAACAGGGTAAGTCAAAGCTGGCCCAGAGAGGGCAAGTCACATACTCAAGGTCGCTTAGCTGAGCAAGTTGTTTATTTATATTGTCCCTTTCTCCCCTTCCTCACATCATACTTTTCCATTGGACAGTCTCACCCCTCATACCCACTTTTTTTTAGCAACTCCTAAAGATAAAATAACTTTTTTCCTATTTATCGTATTATTTATATCCCTTAAGTACAATCATCCCCATCAAAAAGCATTTACAAAATAAATAAGGTAGCAATTCTGCTAATGCATCGACTCTCCCCACCAAAAATGAAAATCAAGTTAGAGTTAAGCAACAGCTTCATTTCAGTGAAAAAATTTTGAGCTCTTCTTATGCATATAGCTTTTATTTGGTTGAACTATGAATTTCACCCTAAAGTCTAATTTGAACCTCTATAAAGAGCATAAGAATTAATATTCAGCCAAGATATGAGTCTTTTTTCATTTTCATTTTAGTAGAAATCTATTTGTTAAACTATTGTTGAGTGCGATTTTTTTTTTTTACTGAATCACACCTCCCACTTTTCTGCTCAAGTTGAAGAATTTTGAACTATCTGTATAAACACTTTCTGTCGATACTACCAAGATTTATTGCCAAGTTACTGTAACCATTATCTCCATGAGATCTATGAATTATGCCTTGTGATGTCTGACTTTTATTGAACTTCGGTAATAGAGATCAATTAAAAGAAAAACCTCAAAATAAGTTTTACAGTTTCTAGCAGTTAGTAAGTAGAAATGACTTCTAGATGGAAACTATACAACAAAAAACTGGTTATGACTTAATGTTACCTACTCTGGTTTCCAGGCATTTCCATGTGTTCTGTAATTCATTTTTCTAGCATCCTGAGAATTAGTATTTATTTAAAAGTGTGTTTTCTTCTCATCCTCTCCCTGTCTCCTTCCCTCCCTCCTTCTTTTCCTTCTCCCAGGGCTGCTATAACAAAGTACCACAAATAACTACCATAAATGGAATAGCTTAAATAACAGAAATGCACCGTTCCACAATTCTGAAGGTTACAAGTTAGAGATCAGGATGTCAGCAGGCCTTGCTCTCTCTGAAGATGCCAGGGCCTCTCCCCAGCTTCTGGTGGTTTTCTCACAATCTTTGGTGCCCTTGGTTTAGAGACACATTATCCCAAGCTCTGCCTTCATGTTCACATGGAGTTCTCCATTGCATGTACACGTCCAAATTTCTGTTTAAATAATTTTTTGTAAGAACACCAGTTGCATTAGTCCTCTTTCTGTTACTAACAAGTTTTATAAAGAAAAGAGGTTTATTTAGCTCGCAGTTCTGGTGGCTCAAAGGCCTAGTACTGGCATCAGCTCAGTTCTGCCGAGAGGTGCTCTGGGTTCATCAACTCATGATTGATGGCCACTGCAGGAGCACATGATGGAAGGAGTGACCACGTCACAAAACCAGAAGCCAGAAAGCTGCCCAGGGCTCAGGCTTTTTTTCTTTTTTCTTTTTTTTTTTTTTAAGTACTGAAGACTGAACCCAGGGTCTTCACATGGAGCTACAACCCATCCCCACTTCTTGAGACAGGGTCCAGCTTCTAGGCTGGGCTTAAACTTGTGATCCTCTTGCCTCAACCTCCCAGAGTGCTAGGATTACAGGTATACACCACCGGTCATTTGGGAACCTCCAAATGACTATCTTACCTAGTTGTATCTACAAAGACTGTTTTCAAATAAGGTCATTTTCGGAGGTACTAAGGATTAAAACTTCAACGTACAAATTTGGGTAGCACAATTCAACCCATAACATTCTTGCAATCCTCATCAGATAAACATTTTCTACCATTTCCCTTCTTATTAAAATAATAATAATAATAATACCCACCATGAACTTGATTCTTTCTTGCCTTTCAAGCTTCTCAAAGGAACAGTCTATTCCTCTATCCATTTATTCCTGAATTCACTTTAATCCAGGTTGTACCACATGTTCTCAGCAAGATCACCAATAACCACTAAATTTTAAATCATCTATATCAGTCAGTGCTTACTAGAGAAACAGATTTAACATAAGACATATAAATATATAAGGATTTACCAGGTAGGTTTATAAAAGCTTCCTGCAGAGTCAGGTGTGGACGAGTGCACAGCGCTATTTGTGCACTGGAGATCCGAAGGATCCAATAAAAAATCAAAGGTATAGAGCTCGCTGTAGTGTCCCACACAAGTCCACATCAGGAGGCTGAAGGGTTTGTGCTAGAAAGCCAAAGAGTCTCCACTGGAAGCCAGTGCATGATATCCAACGTGAAAGTGAAGACTGAAGCTTCTCCAAAGAAACAGAGGCAAGCTTTCCTTCTTTGTTCCTCCCTTCATTCCATTCAGGCTATAAGTCTATTGGTTGGTGCCACTCACACTCAGGGTGGGTCTTCTGTCTCCAGTAAATCCTGTCAGCCACACTCAGAACTATGCTAATCCAATTAGTGAGGTGCTTCTTACTCAAACTGACACAACAGTTAACTATCATTTTATTTTTTAATCCTGATTTTGGTAAACTGCTCCACCATAGTTGTTAAAACTATGATTCATGTCCTTCAGAAACCACATCCTCTCTCAGGCAACATAACCATTGTGACATTTTCCTCTTCTCTGTTGCAAGGACTGTCTGCAGCATCCTCTACAGTGCTCCAGAAATTCTGTCTCAGGCCACCTCTCTTCACCCATCTATGCTCATGTCAGCAACCACCACCTACCCACTGATGTCCCAAATCCATAAATCTAGCTCACATCTCCCCTGTAATCTCTGACCAAGGGCTTTAATTCCCACCTCCTTCTGTGTGTCTCAAGTCATCTAAAATTCAAGTTATCTAAACAGTAATCTTCCTTCTCCCAATTTCTACACTAGCAAATGGCCCACCACTGACCCAGGTCCCTCATCAGAAACCAGGTTGTCACCCTCCCCCTTCTTAAACCCTTACCCCAAACAGAAAGTCACATAGAATTCTAAGATTCTCATAAGAGGCCTTCGGAACATGATGCATGTTTCCAGGCAGGGCTTGGAAAGGACTCTCAAGTAACTGAAATTTGGATTGTTCTCACAAGGACAAACAATAATTTATAGCTGGTCAAGGATAATAGAAGAGTAGAAGGCATTGTTCCATCCCGAAATTTTAGAATCCTACCCATCCACTGCAGCATGTCCTTCATTCTTGGGCCCTAATTCCCTGAGCTTTCCACCTGGGCCAGGGGCCATCTTCTTTACACATATTAGCACAGTGCCTATAACTATGGCCCTTTTAGGAGCCTACAAAACGTTTTAATTTCTTTTCAAATCAGGAGTAAAAATTTAATATAATTAAGCCTGAATTACATTGACCAAACCAATTGTTATATAGTATTTATTTATGTTTTATTTATTCATTTATTTAGGTAGGTTATTTATTTATAAGGATTGAAACTAGTACCTTTGTACCGAGTTACATCCCCACCCTTTAAAAAAAAAAAATGTTTGAGATGGTGCTTCACTAAATTGCCCAGTCACTAAATTGCTCAGAGTAGGCTTGAATTTGTAGTCCTGCTGCCTCAGCCTTCCAGAGTGTTGCGATTACAGGCAAATGCCAAGACTCTTTGCTTTATCTTTCACTTTTTCTAGAGGAAAGTCCACAAAATGCTTAAGGCATATGGCATCTTGCCTTAATATACCTGCCTCAGTATACCTCCCCTTTCTGGCTATCCTGCCATGGGTCATTCTCTTAGGTACAAAGGAATAGATATAGATACATAGATTAATTCACACTGCACCACTAAAGGCTAGTAATTTAATTGGGTAGCGGTCCAAGGAAGATTTGCTTCAAATTTGTCTAAAGCCAAGGAGAAGGCCCATTTAAAAAATGATGCTTACATTTATTGAATCTTTTCCCCTCTCTCCTCCTCTCTTTGAGATGAAGTTTCACTATGCCCAGGCTGGTCTCAAGCTCCTGGGCTCAAGGGATCATCCTTCTCCCTCAGCCTTCTGAGTATGCCAAGTAGGTGGGATTATAGGTGCCTACCACAATACCCAAATTTCTTTTAAGTATAAAAAAAAATACATGAACACTGTAGAAGTTACAAAGAAAAAACAAAAGCTTAAAGATACAAATAAAAACATCTATAATGCCAGAGATATTCACTATTAATAATTTGATGTATTTTCTTAAGGTATCTGTGGTGGACTTACTGTGGTCAACTTGAGCAGCAACACCTAGAAGGACTGAGTTGGGGCAGTTCTGAGCGTAGAGAATCCATCAGAAGATTGCTGCCAACACAGCAGAAAGGAGAACAGGAGCAGAAGATAGGTGCCGGCTGTTTCCCAAGAAAAGCTCTGTTGTGGCTGGTTCTCACAAAGGGAACTGGGCTGTTCCTGTCACAAAAGGAGGTGGGGCCTTGCTGTCATTGAGAATGGCTGCTGTTTCCTTTGAGGGAGCTCTACTCTTTATCTCTGCTGTGAGTGTCATACCATGGCTCCAGTAAAGATTTCTTCAGCCTTTTAGGGCAGGCACAGACTTACATGAGACAGTAGTGCTGTGGGCTCCCAGCCCTTGATTGTATCTTTTGGGTCTCCAGTGTAGAGATAGATGTTCTACACTCTTCCTGCATTTGGCTTGTGTATGTGAATGTTGTACTGTGTAAATGTCCTGTATTAAATGTGCTCTCTTGCAAACCATTGACTCTAGAAAGGTAACTAATACAGTATACATGTGTATACATGCTTATGTGCATGTGTTCTTTTTAAAAGTTATATTGATATGTAATGGATACATTTTTCTTAAACCAAATTGAGATTATCTTTGTTTACTTAAAATTTTATTATGGGAGTTAGGGGTTGTGGTGCATGCCCGTAATCCCAGCACTCCGAGAGGCTGAGGCAGGAGGATCACCAGTTTGAGCCCAACCTGGGTAATGCAGCAATTTAGTGAGACCCTGTCTCGAAAAATAAAAAAGGGCTGGGGATGTAGTTCAGTGCAAAAACTCTGGGTTCAATCTCCAGCACTGAAACACAAGAGAGAGAGAGAGACAGAGAGAGAGAGAGAGACAGAGAGACAGAGAGACAGAGAGATGGGTTACAATTTCACTTAGAATATTAACCCCGAGGAAAAACTAGAAATATGGGCAATAATAAGTCCACCACAGTAATAATTGCACCTGGCAGATCTTTCCCAAAGCAGTATCTCTACAGGTAAACAAAGCAAGGGATTTTATTGGGGAAACTCGCATATTAATGCAGGAAAGATCTGTCATTACATGTAGAGGCAGGAACATTCTTGATCATGCTCAGTTCCGTGTCAGGCTTCTTCACGTATTGAATGTTCAAGATGGTGGACAGGAAGACAGGAAGGGAATTTAGTATTATTATGAGCAAAGTGTATTGTAGGTCAAAAAGGCTGGGTCAGAATGACTCAGGGATTTTGGCTGGTGCCTTGCAAATCTCTCTGGAGAGGCTTATCTGAAACAAAAAGCAACTTTAGGGCACATCTGCAATTATTTAAGGGGCAGCAATTTTTCCCTGAAAGTATAGGTCACTACCTCTGAAAATACATGCTTAGTGGCTAACAAAACTACTGGGTCAAAAGCTATAAACATTTTTAGTTTCTAATACATGTTGCCACCATGATCTATTTCGCCATACACTGCCAGGGCTAGATATTTTGCTTTGGAATCTCTGAGAGTCAGATATCCAAAAACATGGAATTTCTTTGTTTACTATGCATATATTTGATTACTCACAACATTAAAGGTGACTTTAAAATAATTATTAAAGAGCTATGTTTCAGTCAACTTTCTGCTCATAAATATAAATTATGATATTGGGATGATGCTGTTTTCTACTTATAAGGCCTCTTTAAATAGCAGAGATATTAACTGTATCTAATTGCTCATTTTAGTCCAAGTTTATAAAACTTTCAATTAAGTACTATTTTTTAGTCATATAAAAACCATTAAAATGTAATAAAGTCAAACAACCATTCTTGTTTCTGCTTCAGAATTATGCCTTAAAAGTCTTCTATCATCCTAAAGTACTTGTTCTAATATTTTATGGAGTTTTGTTTTTGCATTAAAAACTTAATCCACATAGAACTGCTTTTAATGTAAACAGTGAGGAAGTACTTTGACGTTCTTTTTCCTAAGGAATTACAAAACTACATAAAAATTATTCTTTGAATAACCCATATAGTCACTCCCTAATTGTTTCTGTTTTCCTTTACGAAATTGGAAGTGAGTCTGGCTTTTGACCTAGTTTGATTCATCATCTGCTGCCAAATTCCTAGCCAAATATGGTTTTAATACTTATAACTTTACAATATGTTTTTAAATATTCTGGGCTCAGATTCCACTTGGGATTATTAATCCTCATTGTCAATTTGATTGCTTGAGAACCACATAGATTAGTTAAGCAATTTCTAGGTGTGTCTGGTGGGGCATGGAGGTATGATGCAGGAGACTATATCTGGTCCCTGGCCCCTTTCTCTCTAGCACTGATGCCCTGCTCTGCTTCCAGGCTGTCAGGAAGTGAGCAGCTTCACTTCCCCATGCCCATATGCCATGATGTTCTGCCTCACTTCAGACCCACAGCAATGGAACCAGCCAACCATGGACCAAAGCTTCTGTGGTGGACTTATTATTGTGGTCACCTTGAGCAGGAACACCCAGCTGAACTGAGTTGGTGTGGTTCTGGGTGTAGAAGATCTACCTGAAGGTTACTGCCAACACAACATAAAGGAGAATGGGAGCAGAAGATAGGGGCCAGCTGTTTCCCAGGAGAAGCTCTGTTGTGGCTGTTCTCCTGAAGGGAACTAGGCAGTTCTTGTTGCAGAAGGAGCTTGGGGCCTTGCCATCATTGAGGATGGCTGTTGTTCACTTCAGAGGAGCTCTGGTCTTCATCTCTGCTTCCAGAATCATATCCTGATTCCAGTATAGATTTCTTCAGCCTTCTAGAGCAGACACGGATGTACATGGGACATTGCTGTGGGACACAGCCCTTGACTGGATCTTTTGGGTCTCCAGTGCATAGACAGGCATTCTGCACTCTTCCTGTATTTGGCTTGTGTGTGTGAATATTGTAACTTGTAAATGTCCTGTATTAAATCTGCTCTCTAGCAAACCACTGACTCTGGAAAAGTAACTAATACAGCTTCTGAAACCATAAGCCAAAAATAAACCTCTCCTCCTGTAAGTTGTGGGTGTCAGATAATTTGTCCTCAGGTCAGAAAAGCTGATCAATACACCATTTCTTATTTTACTTTTCTGAAATTTTGTTGGTTACTCTATTACCTTTATTCTCAGATAAAGGGAGGGCAGCAGAGACAGACATAGAGACAAACATAGAGAAAGAAACAGAAGGCAGAGAGAGGACACTAAACACAAATTGATTCTAGGGTTGAGTCCTTCCTCAGCTTGATTTTTCTGCACCTGAAGAACTTCAGATCTCATTATCATTTAACAAATGGACTGAGGCATAAATACATTTATACCCATCACGTCTGTTCCTTCCCTTTTCATGTCAGTATCTAATTTTCAGTTACAACTGTTTTACACATGAAGGTCCTGAAAATATGGACAAAGCTTTTATGTTTTCAGAACTATGATACCAACTTAAAGCACTGAACATTCTAAGGGTCAACATTTCTAGATTTATCCATTTTCTTGAGAAAATGACCAACAAATGTATCTTTATGGATATCAAAGTTCTGAAGTTTTATTACATAAGTTTAAAAAATATATTCCAAGCAATAAATCCATCCCCCAAAGAACACAAAATTTCTGATAGGCTCCATACTCCAGAGCATTAGAACAGTGTGGTCACTTAGGGGCTTTCCACAGGCTGTCCTAGCATATCAAAGCAAAAAGCTGAGGCCCACTTTGGTAGGCTTTGAGATTTAAGCAAAGAAAGTGATTTAAATACACAAAACTATACCCCTCAAAAAAATCACTCAACCAAATATCTTGCCATTTTCATTAACATTCACTCTGTAAGAGTTTTACCACAGGAGGAAGCAAGTCCAAAGAAATGTAGCCCAAGTCACTGGAAATGAGATGGGTTATTCTGGACATTGCTTTAACTCATATTTAAACTGAAGTTAACATGCTAGAGCTTTCTGTTCTGTTATTTATAAATTAAGGCTTGACATGTTTATAAATCCTTGATCTTAAGAGATACTTTGAATTTCCTGTCTGGAGCATTCTTCTCTATTCCTGGATGACTCCTACTCATTCTACAAGTCTCAGGTGCTTTCCCTGTTAGTGCCTTGGGGACATTGTCTCTGCCCCCTCTCCCACCCCCAAGAGGCTCTCCCACTGCCCCCTCCCCATACAGTCCCAGAAAGCCTGGACTTTCCCTTTAGTGCTGTTACTTCCTCTGTAATCAATGTGCATTTACCTTTTAATATCTGTCTCTCCTCTCAGACTACAGGTGAGTTTCAGGTGGCCAGGAGCCATGGTCTTTTGATCACTGTTGTAGTCTCATCATCTAGCATGAAGTAAGTACTCAGTCTAGGGAATAAAGAAATGGACGAAACACAGCCTGAACTATGTGGTTGATACTACCATGGATATTTGTGAAAGCCCAGCTTTGTTAGGGTAATGGACTCCCCTCCACAAGAAAAAAAGTGATCCTGGGAACAAAATGTAAAGCACTTTTTTTTGAAGCTGTCATTCCCATCCTCCCTCATGGGATAACACAGATCCTTCCAGGAACACCTGAAGGGTTCGGAAGCCCATGGAATCTTGGTGAGGTTCTGAGCAAAACTAACCTTAATATTTTTGAAACACTGGTAGGAAGTGCAGAAATCATGTCAATGGTCATTCCAAAACTTCAAACAGACAATTTTTAAAAACGAAAGAAAAAAGCCAAGCAGTGATTTTCAAAGTCTAGAGGACCAAATGCAGCAATACTCTTGGCAATGAGTCACTCCCCGACTTATGACTTACTTTTTCCTCAGTACCTGAGGAATTGACAGCTTTGTGAGCATCAAGTGGCAGCATTTTCAGCATATAAAGTATGGTGTGCATCCAATGGACACAACCACTGATGATGGTATGAAGGTTCAAGTAGTGTTTTGGCATAGGAAGTCAACTAAGAAGAATCAAAGCAGAAGACAAAGAACATGGTGGTAACTAAATGTTGTCAATAGCTGATACCCAAGTTGTGGAGTTTACCTTTAAAGATGCCAAGAAACATTTGTTAATTGAGGTGTTTTCAGGACAAGGAAAGCTGTGGGGCAAGTGAAGACAGGATCATGAAATCTCGGTTTCTAACACTGTGATTTCATAGGTGATATGCTTGGTAACAGCTGGGTAATATCTTTATACATGTGGTACCAGGACAAAGAAAAAACAGGAAAATTCAGAACATTATGAGCATGGACTGAGACAATCTAACAATAAAAGACCCTCTATGGAGACAGAGATAGGATTAGAAATGCCATTATTGGATGTGTCAAAAAGGAAAAAGAACTGATACGGGAATGTCAAGGCAGCAAGCAAGCCTGACAATGGTGCCCAGAATGTACAGGCCTGGAAGTCTTCTTAATCCTTGTTTAATCTCCTGGGAAAAATTTTCTCATAAAAAAATGCATGTTTAATTACATAGTGAAAATCAAGAGGCAAATAGATTTTATTTTATAGCCAATTTACAAAGATATCTATTCCATTAGTGACTGGGTATCTATATTTATAAAGGTAATGGGTTCTTGGTGATGATCACCTCTGGAGAAACTGCTTCTGATTCTATCTGACAAATACTGAGTGATGCACTGTTCTAGGTGCTCAGGATACTGCAGTGAGGAAAACTCTGCTTCCAGAGAGTTTATGCTCCAGTGAGGAAAGGCCAATCATACACATTGGAAAACAGGCAGAAAGACTTTAGAAAAGATGTGATAGTTGTCATCTCCAAAACATCCTATATATGATTATGGAGGTAAAAAAGGTTACATGCAATGAAAACTCCTAGCTATTGAAAAGGAAGAATGGAAAGCAAAATATAGCAATCTCCAGTCCTTAGCCTTTTTTGCATTCTTCTAGATAGAGATAGCAAAGAGCACTTGGACATGATTAATCACAGGTTGGCATATCATAAAGAGTCACATTTGAACTTGACCAAGAGGAAAAGGCAACACCCAGAAATGTTACCCTTGGAACCAGTAACTGGATGTGAGAATTAGGCTGCTTCTGTAATAGAAATGTGTGGATGTGTTTTGGTTGAACATGTGACAGCTGTGATAAATAAGTACATTCTTGGGCTTGTATGTATATGAATGGCAGGCAAGGGGAGGACTATACTATTCTCCAATAACAACTATTACATCTTTTTGTTCTGGGAACACTCAGCACTGACTACAGTAGTAGGCATTAGAGCTAGGTTACCCAATAACAATATCTGTCTTTTGGCAAAGTGAATGGCCCAAAAATAGAGCATATGTCCCAAAGCACAGTGAATCAATGTGTCCCAAAATAGAGTGACTCCATGAGATTTACGTAAGTCCTAGATAAAAGAACTCTTCTCTTGCTAGCATACTAAGCTGAGGTTGAGGGCGTTCATGTGTCCTGATATATGGACAGGGTCCATCTGTAGGAGAGAATGAGACTGATTTTCAAAGGGAAACAAACAAACAGGAATAAGGAGAGTATTGGGGAGGAAAGGACTCTTGCCAGCACCACGCCCTTGGTTCCAGTTGTTATAGCATTGAACACCATAATGATTCTGTTACCACTGTATCTTTCCAGCTATATCAGTCAGTATGTTCCTTTTCTTCTTAAACTAGTCTGAGTTTGTATGATGGTTCATTTTATATATCACCCTGACTGGGCTATTTGGTTAAGCATATTCTGGTTGTGTCTGTGAGGGTGTTTCTGCAAGGGTGAGATTAGCATATGAATCCATGGACTAAGTAAAGCAGATTGTCCTTCCCAATGTGGATGAGCTTCATCCAATCTATTGGAAGAATGAGGAGAATAAAAGGGAGAAGAAGAAAAGTTTGCTCTCTCTGCCTGATTCTAAGCAGGGATATCCATCGTCTTCCACACTTGAACTGGAATGTATACCAGCAGCTTTCCTGGTTCTCAGACCTCTCATACTTGGGCTGGAATTTTCACCACCGGTACTCCTGGTACTCTGGCCTTTAGATTCAAATTATAACTCCACCACTAGCTCTCCTAAGCCTCTGCATTCAGCTTGCAGACAGCAGATCATAAAGTTTCTCAGCTTCCTTATCACATGAGCTGATTTCATATTATGAATGTATATCTATCTCCTACTTACCTATTTTCCTATCCCTGTTCTATTTTTTTGGAGAACTCTAATACAGTTGAGTTTATTAAGGACACTTTTACCCAAGGATTCAGCTATAATAACCATTACCCAAAAGGCAATGGATCCAAACCCATGTTCCTTTGTCATAAAAGAAGGTTAACTAGTTTACATTTTATTCAATTCCATGCTGATCTTCCTGTTTTCCATTTACCTTTGATTGGTGTTGAAAGGCCTCAGGATTATAATGAGGCATCAAATAGGAATGTAAACCTCTTGTCATTGGGACCCACTTAAACAACACTTCACCCAGCAACAGCCATTGTTCAGATAGACTCATGTTTCCCCTGTGGAATTCCCTGGCAACTAAGCATAAATAAAGAAATCAGCCCTGGGAAGGGAGCTCTGGGTATCCACTGGAGTGGGTTGGGCATGAGCTCAGGGCTCAGGGGAGAACAGCATTTCCTGCGCTACCTCAAAGACCCTGGCACCTGACAGAAGTGCAACCGTGACAAATATGCAGAGTGTAGTCTCTCACCATAGGAATTACCAAAGAAGCTAAAAATGGAAACATGCACTGCATAATCTCTAACCTCAGGGGACAACAGAAACAGAGAATTGCTGTGTCAATCTCATTTCCTTGTTAGGCACATTATCATAAGTGGGGGCCTTTCATTCTGAATGCCACACTTCACTAACATTTACCCGGCTCTGGCTTATAAAATATTGAATTCCATAGTAATTTTATTTTTTGCTTTTGATCTTTACTGTTTTGCTCATTTATCCATAAACATGAGCTACTGAACCAACTTTAAATTAAATAGCTAAGGTTAAAACCTGAGGCCATCCACATAGGACTATTCCTGTAGCCCAAGGAAGACCTCAGCATTGACATGAGTAATAATAATACATGTTAGTTATCGATCTTTTGGATATCTCCAAAATGTAAGATTTTGATATAAGAATCTTAAATGTAAGATTATCTGATGTTGATCCTTGTCCTGATTTATCTTGCGCCTGTGATTTAGGAAGGGAAGAGATTTTTACGACATATGGCTCTTCCTAAGGGTGGATGTTAAAAGGTGTTCTCCTAATGTGAAGTTTATAAATCCTTCTCTTTGTCAAAACAGTCTTTAAAGGATAGTTCTGTAAAGGGGAATTGTTAGAACCATTCTATAAAGCAATATTTTGTATCACTTTTTTTTTATCACTTGATTAATTTTAAAAGTAGCTCTTTCGGCCAATTTTGGCAACTGAACTATTTTCTGAAATCCAGAATAGAAAAGGCTTGAGAGTGAGACAGGAACAAAATGGGAGACTTAAGTCATAGTGCACTGTAGGGTGTTGTCTTTTTACTGAAACACTGTCAATGAGGGGAGGAGAAACTGAGGTGCACCTGAATGGATCCTAGATGGCTTTACCCACCTACTTATGCTGCCCACTGTGCCAAAGCTCAGGCCAGGGGCAGCTGGCAAACATGAGATGCTTAGTCTACCCTTGCAAGGGGAGCAAGCTGGGTGTGATCACCCTGGTTTCACAATTGAGCAAAAGGAGACTCTGAAACCTGTCTCTTCTCTCCAGAGTCACACAATCTGAGACTTTCACATAACAGCAAAAAGGGAATTAGGTCCAGGGCTGCTGGTTACAAGGTCTGTACACTTTGTGTGGCTTGTGAAGGGGTCAGCAGAGGTATCTAAGCTTCAAGGAACCCTCTTGTGGGGAGTTGCTTATTTTGGAACAAGATATACATGAAGACTTAATTTGATTCTAACTAATGATGATGAGGAGGAGGAAGATAAAAGCTGATCCTTACTGAGGGTTGTCTGTGTGTTAGGCACTGTTCATATACTGTGTATTAATTTCTGTGAACCTCAGAACAATGCTACTAAGTGGACACAATTATTATCTCCACTTTACAGATGGAGAAACCGACTCAGTGACACAAGGACACACCCCTGGTTAGTGAAAGGAGCCACGTGAAACCCAAGCAAATAGTTCCAGGAACCCTGCTCCTAAGGATTTCTTTATACTCCTACTTTTCTGACACACGTATGAGTGATTAACAGAGCTCACAACTTTGTAATTCCAGACTGGGGATTTGACTCAGTGGTTAGAGTGCTTGCCTTGCAAGCACAAGGTCCTGAGTTTGATCCTTAGCACCCAAAAAAAAAAAAAAAAAACACCCAACAACTTTGTAATTCCACACTGTACTACCCAGACTTTTATTCAAAACAACACTCATGTTACCCTCCTACTGCCAAAAATGAGACACCTGGAACATGGAGTGGCTCACAAGTTTCTAGGAGAAAAAATAAGATCACTTTCAACTCTACACTATAGAAAAACAAATCTATATTTGGAACCAGATCTGTGTCCTTGAAAACCTAGAACGCTTACAGTAGTGCCAACAAGCTGAAAACACATGTCCTCAGAGGTTCAAAGGATGGGTTTCCCAAGGCAGTGGTCATTCATATCCATGGGTCTGCTCTTGTCTTCTGGAAGACGTTCATAGGAAGTCTAGAGACATGCTAGGAGAAAAAAAATGTAAAATCTACTCTTTAATTACAGAGAAACTACCCTAAGAAAAGCTATTGTCATGCATATTTTACAGAAAATACATGACCTGTTTTACAGAATACAGGATGCAGAAAGCAGTCAAGTCTCTGCTTATGCAGGTTTATCAGTCTGTAAACAAACAAGTCTAGATGAATCTTTCTAATTTTCATCATCTAGAACAAGGAGACAGCAAAGCATCAAATTATCTATCACTCTTTATAGTTATGATTACTTGCTTTTGTCCTTTTATTTGTCCCTCCCAATTCCACAGAAAGTGTTTTACTTGATTTATCACCCCCGCCCCCATGAACCCAGGACCTTCATACTGAACTACATCCCTGGGCCTTTTTTTTTTTTTAAATCTCATTATATTTTTATTTTAAAAGAGGGTCTCACTAAGTCACTAGATTTCCCAGGATGGGCTCAAACTTGTGACTGTCCTGCCTCAGCCTCCTGGAGTGCTGGGATTCCATATGTGCAGCACCATGCCCAGCTCAGAAATGGCTTTTATTAAATGTTCTGGAGCTATTAGTTCACTGACTCTCAAATATGTAGGCGAGAACAGTTGGTTTTGTCTAATCAGCACCCCTTCTCCCTGCCCACTTCTCTTCACATACAGTTTTGGAGGTGCTCTGTGACTTAGATCTACCCATAAAAGGACCCCAGGCAACAGTGAGTAGCTCAAAGAGGGCAAGTGATAGCTGTCTTTCTGTTGTGGATATTTAGAGGGAAAGATAACACATAGTAGCTGCTGGAGGCCATCTTGTCTGCAAATGGAGAGATGAACAATAGATGGAGAAAGACAATTCTAGAATCAGTGATCCCATTTCTAATACTGAAGACTAATTGCTGCAATCTTTTCTTTTTTCCTGTGAGATACCTTAGCATCTCTCTGAACTGAATGAGCCAGTAAATTTCCCTTTGTGCTTAATCTGGTTGGAGTTGGATTTTTGTCTCTTGCAACCAAATATAATATAAAGTCATAATATAAAAGACTAAAAGTTTAAATTGCTGCCTTGACCTCTCATAGAAGGTGCCTGAGCTGAATGTTATTTTCTTCTGTGAGAAAGGACTGTGTTTCTTTTATACCCAATACATCTGTTGTCTTGCTAGCCTTAGTCTTCTTAGCATTCATTTCTTTTTTATTTTGCACTATCCCAGACTTCAGGAAAAAGTGTGCTCTGTAACTACAGTAACTCTGTCTTTGGGGACACAGGAAGAAACACTATTTGCTCTTAAACAACAAAATGCTCAGGTACCCCAAAGTATTCTGTGCTTCCCAGTGGTCACTTTGATACCATGATGCTTCTATATTTGTAATACTGCCATTACTTCAAGCAGTGGTTCTCAAAACAACTGTATATCAAAATCAACTGAAGAGATTTTAAAACCACCAATGCTAGCGGGAGTGGTAGCACACACCTGTAATCCCAGCACTTGGGAGACTGAGGCAGGAGGATTGTGAGAGTTCAAGGCCAGCCTGGGCTATATAGTGATTTGAAGGCCAGTTTGGATCCTGTTTCAAAAGACAACAAAACAAAACAAAACAAACCACCAATGCCAAGGTCTCATCAAAAAAGACTCTTACTGGTTTAGAGAAGGGCCCAAGTATCAGTACTTTTCAAAACTCTCCCACCTAAGGTTAAGGATAAGTGACTACAAATACACTTACAGATGTCTTTAGTAATTTTTATGAGTGACTCAACGAGAATAACTTGCTCTTTGTCCATGCTTTTTGGTGGAAGGATTGGAAAAAGGATGGAGGTGTTGGCTGTAACTGTCTTTCAGCATTTCCTGGAAAGTTCATTAAAGAATATTGGATATTTCTAAAGGTGTGATGCAAATAAGCAAAGGTGTCTGGTGTTGTTTGGTTGTCGGTTTTTTTTTTTTTCCCCTCCAGTACTGGGGATTCAACCCAGGACTTTCACACTGAACTACATCCCCAGCAGATTTTATTTTTGAGACAGGGTCTTGCTATGCTGCCTAGGAAAAATTTGAAATTGCAATCCACTTGCCTCAGCCTCCTAAGTGCTGGGATTACAGCCAGCTGGGTTGGGTGTCTGTTCTAAACAGTCACTTTTACATTGGCCCTGTATACTGAGACCTTTTGAGAACCCAGTTTGTACCCAAATATGAATATCTGTCATGTGCATTTAAGTTTTCTTGCTTATATATATTAAATCATGAAAGTTCTGGAAGATATGCTAAAAATCAAAATTTTACCTTTCAACGCAATTCATTCTGGTTAATGAAAATAATCATAAAGTCTACATAGTATATGGTATATGTATTAGTTTGCTAGTGTTATAAGAAAGTACCACAAACTAGGTGGTGTTATAGCTTATATGTAGGTGTCCCCCTAAAGCCTCAAGCATTCATAGGTGAGGCTTTTCTGGGGTGGCTGGATCTAGGGTATATAATATGGATTAAGGGTGTACGATAACTAAATCAGTTCACTGATTGGTTTAGCGTAGTTCTGGGTGTGGATAATAGGAAGGCCCATCCTGGATGTGGGTGGCACCAACCAATATAGGTTTGAAGCCTAGATGAAATAAAAAGGGAACAAAATAGGAATGCTCGCTTCTGTTTCTTCAAAGGAGCTCCAGTCTTTACCTTCACCTTGGACACTGTCTTGGGTTTCCAGCGCAGATCCTTCAGCCTTTCACTGCGGACCCTTCAGCCTCAAACTTGCATTGGACACTACAGTGAATTCCAGGCCTTCAACCTTTGACTGGATCCTTTGGATCTCCAGCACACAGACAGCCCTCCTGTAGACAGCCCTTACAATGGCGGCCACTGTAAACCTACACTGTAAATCCCAATATATTTATATTAAACCTATATCTCTAGTGAGCACTGATTTAGCAGAAATTTGGACACAGAGACAGGCACACAGGGCGAACGCCATGTGAGTGAGAAGGCAGAGACCGAGGTGATACTTCTACAAACCAAAGGATTGCTGGCCAGGAGGTAGGAAAGTGGCATGAACAGATTCTTTCTCACAGAAGAGAGGAATCTCATAAGGAGCCACTCCTGCTTCACCTTCTAGATGGATCTTGGACTTTCTCCTTTTTTGAGCTAGGGTCTCACTGTGTTTCTCAGGCTGGCTTCAAACTCCAGGGTTCAAGCAATTCTCCTGCATCAGCCTACCAAGCAGCTGAGACAGCAGGTGTGTACCACTGCTCCAGGCTTGGATTTTGGACTTCTAGCCTCCTGAACTCAAAGAAAATACATTTTTGTTTAAGTCACTCAGTTTTTGGTACTTTGTTATGGCAACCCTAGAAAACTGATATAGCCCCTTACAGAGAAAAAGAGCCAGACTTTGTAATCACTCGCCTGTGATGCTGTAATAGTGGGGAAGAGACCTAGAAGTTTGAATGACCAGAACAATAAGTTAGAGGCATTGTGGATCTTCACATAATTCTTGAAGCTTATTATCAGCTATTTCTCAGACGTAAAAGACAGGTTTAAGTCAAAACAACTCTTCTCCCTAGCCCAGAGGAAGATGCAAAAAGCCCGCAGTCTGGACATTATAGAATCCAGTTATAAAATTATCACAATTTTTGGAACAAAAACATACTTCTATTTCTTTTTAATGCATGCTAAGAGGAGGTTTGTTAGCAAATCATGAAATATTCTTGGCAACCAGAACAGAATAAATCTAGTTTCTTTCTTGACTGAGGACAAATGACATGGGTTGATTCGTAAAAATTCCAGTAAAGCATATAATGTGTGTTGTTGCAAAACATTGAACTGTCAACATTTAATATTATATTTAGCTAGGTGTGGTGGCATATACCTGTAATCCCAGCACTCTGGGAGGCTGAGGCAGGAGAATTTGCCCAATTTGAGCCCAGCCTGGGCAACTTATCAAGACCTTGTCTGGGGATATACCTCAGTGTGAAGGACCTAGGTTCACTCCCTAATGCTGGGCAAGAAAAAAAAGACTATATTTCAGAATATTCTCCATAAAAGTTAGTCCTCCTGTGATACTATAGAATAAAACCTTGGCTTTTTACTGATCATTTCCTGTAAGTACAATATAGTACTTACAGAGAGGAAGTTATGAGAAGGCAGAATGGAAACTGATCTTGCTGGTGGAGAGGCAAACCGTTCTTAGGAACTGTATCACCAATTATTTGACCTATGTTGTCATATTTTCTCAACTTTCTCTTAATGACTTTTTTCTTTTTCCCCCCCAGGTTTAATATCCAACTTTATCTCTTAAATAGCTCAAGCTTTGAACTTCTGTGTGTGGTGCTTTCAGCTCTTTGAGTGGAATATTTTCTTAGAAACTGATGAGAAGTGAAGGACAGAGAATAGAGATTAAATTTACAAAACCTGACAAGGCTACTTTGGTCAAAAATAAAAATTTTGAGTTAAATTCTTCAAGGATTTGCCTGTGACTATATAGAAATTTCTTCAATTTTTTCTGTTCTTTAATTCTAATCACTTTAAGGGAAATAGCCCCAACATCATAATGTTGGAAATATCAATGAACAAATAAACTGATCCACTGCAAAGACCCAATTAAGCAATAATGATCAATGCTGGTACTGCTGGTGGAGCCACTTGGGAAAAAAGAAAACAACAAACAGCTGGGGGACACAGGGACACAAAGGAACAGAGAGAATGCAAGAGAATGAATCAACATGAAGAAACAGGAAGCATGAATGGAAAAACAGAGTACTAATAACATCACAGGAATATTTAAAATAGATTTCTATAGCATCAGATTATATTTCTAGTCTTCACAGTTATATGAGGCAAAAGCACTTTTATGCTCAAATCCATTTGAGATGGATTCTGTTACTTACTGCTAAGAGAGTCCTAATGAAGCTGGATATTGGTAGATCACACCTAATCCAAGCTCTGTGGGAATCTGAGGCAAGAGAATCACAAGTTTGAGGCCAGCCTGGGCAACTCAGTAAACTCCTTTTTATTTTAAAATAAAATAAAAAGGGGTGGGAATGTAGCTCAGTGCCCCCTGAGTTCAAGCCCCAGGACTTCGTTTTTTTAAAAAATGTCCTAATAAATCTAGAATTCTACTAGCAGAAAAAAATACTAATCAGATCAATGATGAATATCTTTTTATACTCTTTAAAATGATATATACAGTCCAAAAGAATTCTAGAAACCTTTTCAGGAAGGAGAGGTTCCATTGCAAAGAGAAGTTGGGGAGGGGATTAAACTTGGGTAGCCCCAAGGAACAGAGGCTACGAAAAGCAATTTGAGTTCAAATCAAGGGAAACCTTTGTACTGTTTAGAATTGTGTAAAATGGAATAGGTTACCTCTTAAATATATTTTTCACTTCCTTCTGTCATGACTACTGACCGTTACACTAATCCAAGCAATCTTAGCTCTCAACTGTTGCCAGAGACCCCTAACGTCACTCATTTATCCAACAGATGTTCACTCAGCATCTATTATGTGCTAGGTACTATTCTAGATGCTGTGGACTCAGTAAGGACAAAATGGTCAAATCTCTTTATTCTCTGCACTTAAGGAGATTGCCCTCTTATCAGAGGAGCAAATGATAAAGTACAATACCTAGCCCAACAGAGGATAATAGCCCTGGATTGGAAAGGAGGTAGGGAGTGTGTGTAGGAGGGAAGGCAGAGATACAATTGTAAATAGGGTGAGTGGAGAAAGCTTCCTCGAGAAAGAGATGCCAAAGACCCAAAGGAGATGAGGGAGAGAGCTATGCAGGTATTTGGAGAAAGAACATTTCTGGCAGAAGGAATACTCACAGCAAAATGATTTGATTTGTTCATGAAGAACACCGAGGCTATCATGGAATGAGGGGAGGACAGGGTAGAAGGAGTGAGTTCCCAGAGGCAAGGGGTGGTTGCAGATCATAAGGGTCTTAAATTGGCAAATGTGACTGCATTTTACTCTGAGGAGGACGAAGATAATGGAACGTAGAGTAGGTAATGGTCATTTTTAAAAAGGATTACTCAGCTTTTTTTGTTTCGTTTTGACACAGGTTCTTGCTATTGTAGTTCAGGCTGGCCTTGAACTTACTATGTAGTCCAGGCTGGCCTTGAACTTGCAGCAATCCTCCTACCTCTACCTCCTGAGTGCTGGAATTATAGGCACGAACCAACATACCTAGTTCTTGTTTTCAAAATAAATTGCCTCCCTGCTGCCAATCTGATCCTCTAAAGTTGAATGTCCACAAAGTGGAATTAATGTCTTAAAACACTGTAAAATAACCCTTCAAACTAGTCTTAGATATTTACTCTCAAAAGAATATAATTATATCCATATTAAAAACCTACACTAATTATTCAGAGTTAACTATACAGTATTTGTAACAGCCCTAAATGAGAAACAACCAGAATGTCTTACAAAAGATAACTGTTTAAAAATCAATGGTACATCCATTCTGGAGAACACTACTCAGTAATAAAAAGGAATAACTACTGATACATGCAACAAATGTAGATGGATCTCAAAAGCACTCAACTAAGTGAAAAATCTCAAAAGATTACATATTGCATGATTCTATTTACATAACTACAGTTGCAGAAGATTTGTCATCAGAAGCAATGAATGAAGGTACCTGGAACTTCTCTGTTCATCCACAGGACCTCTATTTCAAAATAGTTTTCTTTTTGAGAAAGGCACTGTGTAAAAGAACTGCTCCAGTGGAAAACTATACACTGTCTACATGTAGGACACACTTCCCAGTTGCCCACTTCTAATCTTTCACTGTCTTTGAGTTATTTTTATAACTTCTAAACTTTAGATAATGACAGATATGCAAATTGGCTGGTCTGATAGAAACTCCCTTCCCCCAATGTACCCTCCCCCTGGAAATCCATTTGTATTTTCAACATCCTTTATTCCATAATGATTTGTGATTTGCTTTGACCACTACGAGGGAACTGAGTAACTAAAATACTTACCACATGTTCATTTTTATGTCCATATGACTGTCATGATTTTACCTTTTCTGAAAATTAGCTTTTAAGAACATAAATTTGGCCACATCACTCCCCAGTTTAATTGCCTCCAAGACTTCCCACTGTATTTAGAATGAATCCTAAATGTCCCTGGTGTATGAGGCCTTGCATAGCCTGGGCCCAGACCACTCTTGGCCTCACCTTCTCATTCAGACCCTTGCCAGGGCACTTTTAACTGTCTGCCTTTCTTTCAGCTTCCTAAGAACATCCAACTTGCTTCTTGGATCTGTTGTCCTTTGGCCTGGACTGCTTCTCAGGATGGCTTTTTAAATTTTTATTTATTTATTTGTTTGTTTCTATATTTTTTGTGCTAGGGAATAGACCCAGAGCCTCGAACTACATTCCCAATCCTTTATATATGTATGTGTGTATATATATATACATATATATATATCTTTTATATATATATCTTTATATGTATATATCTTTTTATATATATATCTTTATATGTATATATCTTTTTATATATATATATCTTTTATATATATATCTTTTTTTTTTTTAATTCTGAAACAGGACCTTGCTAAATTGCCCATGCTGGGCTGAAACTTCCAATCCTTCTGCCTCAGCCTCCCACAGTGCTGATACTACCAGAATGAGCCGCCAAGGAAGGCAGAATGGCTTTGTGTCACAAGAGAATTCCCAGCTCAACAGACCCACTTCAGCTCAACTCATCCACCATTCTTCTCAGCCATTCTATCAAAAGTAATACTCTCATTCTACCTCTCATCATTGCACGTGAAATAATATTTCTAAGTTAGTAGTTTGTTTATTGTCAGCCTCTATCTTCCTAATTCCATAACAATAGGACCTTGAAATCTGTTCACAATTACAGTCCCTAGTTCTTAGAAAAGTACCTACCACACTAAATAGCTACTCGTTAAATAACACTACTTGACTGACTGATACATCTGGAGGCAGTAAGATCCCCCTCACTGGAGGTATTTAAACATGATTTGTACAACCATTTGACAGGGTTTTTGAAAAGCTATGAGCATAGACTTAGCCACCAGAATAAATCCCCTTCTAGTCCTATGTGTCTATGAGTCTATGGCCACCGTACCCTTTTGCTATGCAAAAGGAAAAGTAAAGGAGGTTTCCTTAGTCATTTTCCACTAAATGATAGTATGCACACTCCTGTTCCTGCTGCAATATCATCTCACATTAAAATGTTGAAGCTAATCAGACATTTAATTTCAAAGTGGAAGGTCATTATCTTGTCACAAAATTTTATTCCAATTACTTTTTTTTCTATTATATGAAATGAATTAAAAGTAGTACAAAACATTGGGAGATCAAACAGTCAATCAGAAGCTCATTAAATATCATTGAAATTGGTGCAATAAAAAGCATTTCCCATGGCTGAGTTATTATTTAAAAGCTATATTCTGGATGGCACAAGGAATTGACATGCTGCCAATCAAAAAATCACCAGGTCCATGAATAGCCCTTTGACTTTTAAGAGTTCACTGTCTTTTTTTTTTAGATAAAAGTAAATATCTGAAAAGAATTAAAGCATGAATGTAATTACCATCCCATCAGACCCTATGAGATCCCCCAAGAGAAGGTATCAGCAAAGCCACTGTCTGATAATGTAGACTACAATTTAGAGCAAGATATTTGCTGAATGCTACTGGTGATTTTATTTTTTTATAAAAACTTCGATACATTACACTTGTACTGAAGAGTGTAAAATAGCAACTCTGTTTTAAATAAGAAAATGGCTTATTCTGAGCCAAATATAAGTGATATTGGCCAGAAATACAGATTTAAATTACTCTGAATGACATGTTTCACTATAGAAGAGGTGTGAACTTTCATGATGCAGAACAAAGAAGGGCATAAATCAGTAAGTTTACCTTGGTGAGGGCATTAGACAGGCAAGCCGCAGCAGTGAAATCTCTTCTGTAGGTTTCAGATGTTAATAACTTCCTTAGCTTTATAGTTGATGGAGATTAGAGGCCTACTAAGCTAGCAGTACATTCCAAGTTTCACTTAGTCATCACAAGGGTGTTAGGTTAGATACCAAGGTGAAAGCAAATGGCTATTAAAGGGACTAAGATAACCCAAGATAATTTTGGCTTTTAACTACGACATCCCATCTCTCCACAATCAGAATGTTCTACTTAGTCAAGGGCTGTCTGTAAGATCATTAATATAGATGTGGCTTCTTGAGAGAATTTCAGTGCCACATATTATGTGTACTCCTGTTAAGTACAACCCCAGGCAGGAAAGAGTGGTCAGTTATATTTTTAAAATTATGAAAAAAAATAATATGTAACTCTACACTTGGAGTAGATGCCTATTTATTTATTTATTTATTTATTGTGGTGGTGGTGGTGGTGGTACTGGGGATTGAACCCAGGACCTTCATACTGAACTACATCCCCAGCCCTTTTAAATTTTTTTTTCTTTTCTTTTTTTTTTTCCAAGTCACTAAACAGTTCAGGATGGGCCCAAATTTGCAATCCTTCAACCTCAGACTCCCGGAGTGCTGGGATTACAGATGTGCACCACCATGTCCACCTCCATTTTATTTTCTAAAGAGTGATTATTATGTACTCCATTTTCCTATGGACACAACCACAGGTAACTTCTCACACAAACGTCTAAAAGCTGATCACTTTAAAATTTCTAACATTCTTCCTCTGGGAGCCTTCTCTTTTTATTTTAATTTTTTCTTTAGTTGAACCACTGTCATTTCTTTTTTGTGCTGCCATAATAAAGTGCCTGAGATTGGGAAATTTATAAACAATAGAAGTTTATTTGGCTCATAGTGCTGGACGCTGGGAAATCCAAGATTGAGGGGTTACATTTAGAGAGGAACTTCCTCCTCCATCATAACATGGCAAAAAAGCATCATCACACCCTTGAGAATAAGCAACAGATTGAACTCAAAGCCTCAAGCTCTTTTATACTCAGCATTAATTCAGTCGTGATAATGAAGCCCGCATGACCTAACCACCTCCCATTACACCTCACCTCCCAACACTACTGCATTGGGGACTGAATTTCCAACACATGCTTTTTGAGGGACACAGTCAAACCATGGCATTCTGCCCTAGCTTCCCAAAACATGTCCTTCTTACATATAATTTATTCCATCCCACATATGTTCATTCCATCCCTATAGCCCCAAAAGTTTTTAGTCCAGTGCCAATTTAAAAATTAAAAGTTCAGAGTCTCATCTAAATTACATATAGGTAAAACTCTAGGCACAACTCATCCTAAGGCAAATTCCCCTCCAGCTGTGAGTCAGTGAAATCGAACAAGTTATCTATGGTACTTCCAAACCACAGTGGTGCGGTGGGCGCCAGGTAAGTACGAAACCCAACATGGGAAACAACATTAAATCCTAAGCCTCTAGAATAATCCTTTACTCCATGTGCCACTTCCTGGACTCACAGAGTATCTGTGTCCCCCTAGCATCAGGTGTCCTACACCTAAACTCTGCAACTCCTCAGGCTGGAGTTGAACACTAGCACCTCTACTTCTGTGGCTCTACTAGACATTGCCCCTAGCAGCAGCTTTCCGTGATGGCTCTGTCCCTCTGACAAATCTGCCTGGACCTTCAGGATGTCCAATACATCTTTTGAAACCCAGGTGGAGGCACCATGGCCCCATAGCTTGTGCATGCTGCACATCTGCAGTCAGTACCACATGTACACCTTAAAGGCTTACCACCGTGCTCTCCAGGGCTGGAGCAGAGCCATTCCTGGGGCCACTTAAACCATGCCCAGGCTGGTCCAGAGCACTGTGCCAGAATGCAGAAACAAGTCCTAAGGTGGGCCTGCAAAACAAATGCTGACATCCCACACACACCTGTCTGGAAACCTTGCCTCAAAGTTCCTAGCTTGCCTCAGACATTCAGGGTCTTTCTCCCAGTGTCCTGACAAGAAAACCTGGCTGCCTTCTATCCATATTAATCTCTTTAGCAGAAGGTCACTTGGCTACAACCTTAGTATTCTCTCCCAAACATGCTTTTTCACTCTTTAGATGGCTGGGCTGCAAATTTCCAAATATTCCTGCTTCCCTTTTAATTATAAATTCCATCTGTAAATCATTTCTCTCTTCTCTAAACCACCAAAAGCCATGAAGCACCTTCAATGCCTTGCTGTTATAGTTCTGTGAGAAATCCTAGCTCACTGCTCTTAAATTGTGCCTTCTACAAACTCCTAGGACATGATTCCACTAAATCTTATGCAAAGTTATAACAAGAATAACCTTTAGCCCAGTTTCTAATACCTTGCTCCTCATTTCCTTTGAGATTTTGTGGCTTTTACTATCCATATTTTTACTAGAATTTTGATCAAAACTACTTAAGTAATCTCTAAGAAGTTCCATACTTTCCCTGTAGTTTTCTGGCCACTAATAAGCCATTCACAGAAATCCCAGCTTTTTCTAGACTGTTCCTCCAAATTCTTCCAGCATTTACCCATTACCTAGTTCTAAAGCCATTTCCACATTTCCAGATTTTTTTTTTTTTTTTTGGGTACCGGGAATCGAACTCAGGGCCTCATGCTTGTGAGGCAAACACTCTAACCACTGAGCTAAATCCCCGGCCCTCCAGGTAATTTCTATAGCAACAGTCTCACTTCTTGTTACTTATTTTTTTGTCTTATCTGTTTTGTGCTGTTATAACAGAATACTATAGACTGAGCAATTTACAGAAAACGGAGATTTCTTTCTTTCAGTTCAGGAGGCTGGAACGTCTAGGGGGTCACATCTGGTTAGGGCCTTCTTGCTCTGTCATAACACAGCAGAAGGAATCACATGGTGAAAAAGACCAAGAGGTCAAACTCTCAGACTCAAACTTATAAAAGGTATGAATCCTATTTATGAGGGTACAGCCCTTATGACGAAAGGACCTTTCTTCAGGCCCTACTCCCATTACTGTTGCATTCGAAGATAAATTTTCCTACACATCCTTTTTGGGGGATACTAAAACCAAAGCAATCACTAATTAGAGCATTCAGTTTTATAGAAAGGATCACTTTTTAATAAAAGATTGCAGGTCCCTTTAATAATTAGTTGGTAAAGTATAATAACAGAAGTATTGCTTCTAATTTTTAAGGTGTTTAGGTGGTGAAGATGTCACAAATTAAAAATACCTAAGCAGAAGGAAAAGCCCCCAGGTACATGAAATCATTTCTTCAATAGAAAAACTGACGGACATCTCCCTCTAAACCACCACACCACCACCTCAATTTCTTTCCAAAACCCAAGACTCCTTGGCAAATTAACTGGGAATAAAGTGGGAGGGAACATTTCAATGCAAAATTCAGAACTGCTTTATAGAGAGAAAGTGTGGATAGGCTTGTTATCATTTATTTCTTCCAGTACATCATTCAATTTCAGCTGTCTCACATTTCAGAGGTAGCTCCCCCATTTCTCAGTTATGTGCTTCAGAAACATCTCCCTGGCATCTCATTCTCTCTCTCTGTCTTTCACCAGCATTTCATTATTTCTTAACTGTCCTTCTCATACTCATCTCCCTTTTTCCTAGTGATCCACGTGTCCTCATTTAGCAGTTTTCAGAAGCCAGAGAGAAATGTTGCAAATAATGTTAAATATGATTAATATCTTGAATTCCTTGAAATATGACATGCATGAGTTACAATGAAACCTCTTTTATTTCCCCATGAAATGCTTTTGCATAATGAGAAAGAAAATGTCCTCTATGCCCTAATCAGCCCTGACAGTTCCTGGACTCCCAAATACTTTTATTTATGGCATTATTTATTTCATCTCTAATAAATGGAGGAGAGCACAGCACCATCGGAAGAGCCCACAGCAGAGAGGGAGAGAATCTTGGGTGGAGGAGCACAGGAGCTGAACCAGCAAAGAAGAAAGAGAATGCTTCCAAAGGAAGGGAGATGTGGGAAATGAGAGGTGAAAGGCCTGGCCCCCAGAAGAAGAAAATGGGTCATTTCCCAAGGCTAAAAGAAAGCTTTGAAAAGGAAATTAACTTCACAGTGGAAAGATGAGGGTAATACATCAAGAAGCACCTAGAACTCTGACCTGGATAATGAAGAAAGAAGGCTGGAAACTAAACCTGAGAGCGAAGGTGCTGGTATTGAAGCTGGCCTCAAGGAAGGGTGATTTGAGCTGGGGAGAATGGGCTCTGCTCAGAGTGGCCAAGAGAAGCCCAGAATTGCCCTCTATATTTGAAGACATCTGTTCCCCATGGGGTTTGTCCTCCAAACCATTGAGATCTTCTTCAAACAACTACTTCAATAGTGTGTTCTCAGAAACTCTGCCCTGGGCAACTTACTGGGCAATTCAGGGAGTGAGAGCCCTTGGGCCATCTTGGTCCTGCAAGTGTGTGAGACATATATAAATATAGATATAATCTCATATTATACATATTATATATATATATAATGTATATAGAACATTTCAAAATTACTCAACATTCCAAAGGGAGGTGTCGATTTCCCCCCTCAGTTGTACAGTGTACTTGCTATAAGTAAGGATTTGAATTCAAATGAGTCTAATTCATCTGTGCAACTCTGCCATCCACTTCTGAGAGTGATTTTGGCCAATTCCCTTCAAACTCGCAGAGCCTCAGTTTTCTCATCCGTACAGTGGGAAGACTTGAGGGAATCGGGTATTCTCTTGGGGCCCCTCTGCGAGAACAAATGAAACAATGTCAAACTTTGCACAATGTGAAACACTGTGCACTTTTAGGATCAGCATATAGTTAGAAGCTGCGAGCCCACGGAGGGCAGGACCCTGCGGCGGCGCAAACATCACTTGGAGACCGTAGCTGGGATCTTCCAGAAAACCTCGCGGTAACACACACACACACACTCACTCCGGAGACCCCGCCCTCCCTACTACGCACCACCCCCTCGGTGTAACTCCGAGAGTTCGAGGTCACGCAGGGGGGCGCCAGGAGCGCACTTCCGAAGCTAGACGACGCCGACGCCGTCGCAGACCCTGCAAGCCCACCTCGGAGGCACCGACGTCTCGCCCCGGCCGGGACCCCGGCGCCCACCCTTTTCACCTGTTCCCGGGGCGCCCCCCAGGTTCACGCTCCCTTGCCCTCCCCTCCCCCTGTCCCCCCGTCGTAGAAGCCGACCGCGCGTCCGGACAGGCGGGCTGGCGGGCGGGCAGCGCCGGCGCCAGGCCCCGCCCCGCCCCCATTATCATTAGTAGATATTACCCTAAACACTTGCTCTTTACCTCCTTTCTCCCTCCAGGCATTGGCGAGGCGGCCTGTCAATCAGCGCTCGGGCGGCAGCCCCCCGCGCGGGGGCTCGGAGATGCCAGCCTCGGCGACAGGCGGCGGCGGCGGCAGCTGCGGCACAGACACACGCCCTCCCGCACGCGCGCACAGGGGCGCAGCCGGGGCGCGGGCGGCGGCGGCACCCTCGGAGCCGGGCGCCTGGCGGGGAGGGCACGCGCGCCGGGGGCCCGGCGCTGAGGCGCGGCATGGAGGAGGAGATGCAGCCGGCGGAGGAGGGGCCCAGCGTCCCCAAAATCTACAAGCAGCGCAGCCCCTACAGCGTCCTCAAGACGTTCCCCAGCAAGCGGCCGGTGCTGGCCAAGCGCTACGACCGACCCACCCTGGTGGAGCTGCCGCACGTGCGGGCGCCCCCCCCGCCGCCGCCGCCGCCGCCCCCGCCGCCCCCGCCGCCCCCGCCGCCCTTCGCGCCGCACGCAGCCGGCTCCAGCAGCAGCAGCAGCGAGCCGCCGCCGCCGTTCCCGGCGCAGACCTCCTACCCGCCCGCGGCCGGCCGGGCCGCCGCCGCCGCCGCCGCCTCGTCGTCGTCGCCGTCCTGCACGCCCGCCGCGCCCCAGGGCCACCTGCGGACTCCGGCGCCGCCGCCCGCTGGCCCCGCCGCGTCGTCGTCGTCGTCTTTCGCCGCCGTCGTCAGGTACGGGCCCGGCCCGGCGGCCGCGGGCGGCAGCAGCGCGGGTAGCGACGGCGCCGGCCTGGAACTCAGCGCAGGTACCAACTCTCGGGTGCAACTTCGCTCTTCGGCGCGGCGGGGAGAGCGGGGAGCTGGGCAGCGCGTCGTCCTGCTGCGCGCCCGGGCGGAGGCGAGGGGTGCGGGGCAGAGAGCGTCCGGGCGCCCGAGCGCCTCACGCGCGAGCTGCAAACTTCTGGAAGCTTCTTGGTCCGCCCAGCGTCCCGGCTTCCGACGGCGCGCGCTTAACAGGTGGCTCGGCGGCCGGATCCGCGCGCGGCTCCGCGGCTGCGGGCGGCCGGGACGCTTCGAGTGACGGCCGCGACCGCTCGGGGACGGGCTGGGGCGGCTACGCGGAGCCCTCTTCACTCCGACTGTTGACTTTCTTTCCGCTCGTCCCCCTTTCCACCCCTCCCGCTTGCGTCTGCTTGTCCTTCTCTCCGGTTCTTTGCCTCAGGTGTCCTCGCCGTCTCTGCGAGGCGTCCTCCGCCGTCCCCTCCGCTGGGCGCTCGGGCTCTCGTTTATTTTTCGTGTTTCTCCTGTGCACTCGTGTTTGCTATGCGCGCGCTGTCGCCTGCTCTCTGCGGGTCGGCCCCAAGCACCCCACGGTCCAGCGGTGACCCTGCGACACCGGGTCCCTCCGTACCGCCCCAACAGTGGACTTGGGTTTTTGGGGGCATCTCACCCCTCCCCAGCCCCGGGTATTGGGGTCCCCGCCGCCCACGTCGCAGCGCACACTCGCTGCGTGGCGCGGGGTCCTGCCCCTTGCTAGAGCCTGGGCTCGGATCCCTCAGAGATGTCTCGTGGGGGGCCCCCGCCCCGGGAGCAAGACAGTACCCGCCCCTCGGGAAAAGTCAGCGTGCTGCTGTGCTGCCTGGATGCCTGGGAGGGACTTGGGCTAGTGGCAAGGCCACAGCCGGAGCCTGCACCCAAGGGCGCTCTCCACTCCCTCGGGATGTGCAGCCTCGTTTATTGGCTCATCAGAACTAAAAGTACCTGCTTAGGCTTTCTATTAAACTTCAGACCCCGTGCCCCCAAATTCTCCCTGTCAGTGAATCTGAGTTTCTTTTCCCCCTAATGAAAATAGAACAGTGTTGTCTCTAAATGAGTTATAGATGTCTATGCTAAATGTTCTGCTGTTTGTCAATATTTTGACACATGAAGGATTGGTTTTGAGAAAGAAAATCTAATTACAGGTTATAGTAAAGACTTACTCTGTCACATCCCTCACTGATTTGAAGATGTTTGATGGTTTTGAGTGAGATTCTTATGGGGGCTTCCTTATCGTTTGTGCGGTTTTTTTTTTCTTTTTTTTCTAGCTGCTCTTGGCTTAGTAGTCCATTGTGTTTTTATATTCATTGTTAGGCTGCTCGCTCCACTTTTCTCGATTTTTTATTTTCTCCCTTAATGAGATTCTCGTTCTCTTTCTGGGTTTGAAGTCTTATTCTCCTATGCGTCTTGTTCATGTCCGTGTTAATTACCCAGTTTAGCATCTTCTGTCCTGTTTATTTTACCTTTTTTCCCAGCAGCTTGAGACCTTTGCTCATTTACTACATTTTGCTTACTCCTTTGCATGACCTCGGTTCTACCATATGCACTGGGATTTCCCTTTATCAGCCTAGTTCAGTCTTTGATCTTTCTCTTTTAAGGCTTTGCTATCTTGCAGTCTTTTACCTTATACGCTGTACATCTCCTCTCTCTCATTTCCTTCATTACCAGATTCAATGTGCTTTTCCTACCACATTTCTGTATTGTTTCTTGTTTTCTGCACCAGTTGCTTCCCACCCTTTCAACGGTTCCTCCTGCTCTGGAAGTGTCTCTGCTCTTTCCTTCATGTGGAATTTTTTTTTTGTTTCTTTGGTTGTTGGCTCCTGGCTTATGTTGTTCTAAATGTTTGCTTTCAGTATTTCTTGTAAAGTCATATTGAGCTTATTTTGTCTCTGTCCTCAGGTAGAAATCAACATCACTGAATCTAAAGGTGTGAAAGGGGATTTTTTTGTTGGCTTTCAAACTTCCTCATACTGCTTTTAATTGTCCATATCGACCTTCCTGCTTGCCTGCCTTTCTTTTCTTTTTTCTTCTCTTCCTTCCCTTCTCCCCTTCTCCCTTCCTTCCTTAGCAAGGTCATGGAGTAAAGTTGATAGCACAGAGGGCTGGATGTCTAATGCTTCTTGCTGGAAAAATAGGAATTGCATGGTAGATTTCTTCCATGCAGTGAGGAAAATAGTCTCAGGGAACAAAAGCCATGGGACTAGACATCAATAATTGTGGTCATAATATTAATCATTGATGGTCAATGCCATCTCTCAACAGGCACAATGATTTGAGTGGCCATCAGAGGGACAGCCACCTGAAGAGCTGATTGGTTCTTTGAGGAACTAAAGATTCCACTTTGGACCAATGAGCTTGTGTGCACACCACAGCCATTTAAACACTTGGGATGGGGATGGAGTGGTGCTTTGCCTCACAAAAGTGCAGTTGCAGTGTCCCAGTCCACCCAGGAAACTGAAAACAGTCGCAACCTCAATGCGATGCTGAGTCCCGACTAGACAAGGCCTAACTGACTGTCCAGGGTAAATGTAGTGAAAAGACGAAAGGGTTGAAGTGAATCTTACATGCCATTAAGAGCTGTAAACCATTGAGAAGAGAAATGCATGATGAAAAATAGATTTTTTTCCACATTTTTATAAAATCTCGTGAGGAGTATAATTTTCCTTAAAAGGAGTAGTACACCATGATTTTAAAAGCATATTTTTCCTCTGTGGGAGGCTTAGAGTTAAAACCCACGTAGATCTTGACATGCAGCCTAAATTTGGCATCAGGAAATGGGAAATTGCATCTTTAAGCAGAGTACAATCAAAAATGAATTACAATAAATCCTATATAATTGCATAGGTCATTCTCTTTAATGAGATTTTATTAACCTGACTGTCAAGCTTTTGAGTCAGGCAGATATTTTATCTTCTTCAACTGATAAAAGTGTCAGCTATAAACCACCATATAAATATTCATAAATCTACACATCTGTGGCAGCCTATCAGCATCATTCTTTTGGACATTAAAAGCATTCTAATTACTTTCTGTCTAGCAGAGCTGAAATGCTGCCTGTTATAGTATGTGCTTGGCAGGCATGATTGCTTTTGTTTGCCATCACAAATAGCAGCATCCTATTTTATATACCGATGGTCCAGAAAATATTCAGGGATTGACTGAGCAGGATGAATATTAGGAAGCACCATCTGGTTTTGATAGCACCGAGTATATTAACTCATCTGTTAATTTTTGACACATCATTGATTTATTTATTTAGAAAAATTGCATCCTCTTTTGCTGTGTTGATGTTTGCCATTTTGAAAAAAAAATTGGATGGCATTTTTTTTTTAAAAGACATCGTTCATTGATTTGAGACGGGGTGATACTTCCAAAGATGCTTTCGTTTTCCAACTTCTATTTTCCGAGGTATAAAGTCCTCTCTTAAAAAGAAGTTATATCAGTGTTTTAAGGAAATCATCTATTTTGAACTAGTTAGAAATTCTTTCAGTAGACATAATATATGGATACATAATGGTAGGTCATGAAATATTTCTGCTTCTATATTTTTAATATTAGTATATTTCACCCTTTACCAGACTAAGGTTACCACTAATCTTGTGTACTGTGATCTCCTTCCTAGAAACAGAATTCTCCTGGGGATCCTCTGTGATGGGCACATTCCATTCAAGGCTTTCTTACAAAGAAGAACCTTAAAGTAGGGAGATTGTTTGACTGCCTACTTCCCATCCCTCTTCTTAATCACTTTTCAGGTTTAGGATGAATTAAGCCACTTAAGTCCAGAAGAATTTCAAGAAATGAATTTTTTAATTGAAAAAATAATCATGGGTTTAGATTTTGGAATAAGACTAGGTGCAATTTGCAGCATGATATCTCCCAACAGGTTGCACAATAAAGCAAAATAAGTTAGAAGGAAATGGTCATTTCAGAGTGCTTTGTGATTGTGATTTATTAACATTTTATAGTGTTTAATTTTAGGGAAGTTAGGGATAAAGTGGACAGTTTTAAAACCCCTTTGGTGAACTATTGACTTTGTACTTTACTGCCATTTCTTGAGTGTGGAGCATTCTGTAACTAGAAAAAAACAAGAAGAATCAGTCTCCATGCAATTAAGTGGGAAGAGTTGCTGTTTTCTTATCAATTGCAATAGTAATATTTTTTCTCATACTTTGTTATGTATCAGTATTAAAATACAAAATACTATTCAAGTATTTCAAGATATTGAAGAGAAATTCAACTATAAAGATTTATAATTGCTGTTTCTGTATTTGTCAATTTTAAGAATAAATTCATTAAGAATGAAGCATTTTAAACACTGCAGTCAAGAACAATTTTATGATTGTAACTATTCTCTGATATTCTGAGTGTACTTTAATAGATTATCTTCATAATATAGTATATTACATAATGATTTTTTTCTCAGCATGTTATGAGTTTATCCTTCAATTAAGAAAACAAATCATGCTTCTCCCAAAGTCAGATTTTTCCCTTAAAATCTATGCTGTAATGTGATTCATCTGTATGATTAAAACTGAGTGTTTTGTGGGACATTGAATAAATATATTCAAGCAGCTCCTTCTAGGCAATCCTATTTTAGGCTTCCCTTGCATATTTGTCCCTTTTATCAAGGTTATGTTAAAGGTGTATGGGCTGTAAGTCATCTAGGATTGTGCTGATTAAAATGCAAACAGTAAATACAACTTTAGGTCTAGAATGGGATTATAGGATTAAAATGAATGAAAACTGCTATTGTGCCAGAATTAGCATTTCCAATCAATATCATCCTTTGATTTTACTAATAAAAGAGCAAAAACCAGAAAGTAAAAAATGGTAGTGCAGTATTTTAAACCTCCCTACTTGAGTAGTTCAACTGTTTACTTTTTTATTTGGTTTAAGTCATTGTAAAGAAATGGCACTCGAATATTTGTGGGACTAAATAATTCAAAAGCATGAGTCAAGCTAACAAGTAAAAGTATGTTGTATTTACGTGCCTTGACGAATATACCTTCATAATGACCAGGTTTGACTTTGGGATTTTCAGACAATTCATGCGTTTCTCTTCCCACCACCAGCCTCTGGGGTTCCACTAGAAGGCACCTCATATACATACACGTGGATGCCCTAGGCCACACTTCAAACTCTGGCCCCATACTCTGTTTTTGTGTGGATAGCTCAGGAAAGAGGCCAGCATTGGCCCTCAAAGCAGTTTGAGTAGGAAACTCCAGATCTTGGATACCTCACCAAGGGGAGAAGATTGGCTGGAAATAAAGGGCCATGAGAGGGGTACTCTTGTCTAAATTATAGGGCAGCCTTGGTCCCAAGAGTAAAGAAGTGCTTTCCCAGGAGTACAGTCCTGTGGACTTTCAGCTTGCCAAAAGTGGTCTTGCCTTCCCTACCTACCCCAACCAAATATCTGAAAACATTATAAACTAAGGTCCTCTGTATTTGTACATGTCCCTGCCCTCTATTCAATCAGTACTTCTTGAGGCACTGTTCTGGCCCTGTCACTCCACTTCAAGTAGAAGAGATGTGACCTCTGTGTTCTGACTTGGAATATTTCAAAAGGGTTTCAGAATGGTAACACTGTAGATGTGAGGGATATGTCCTGTGTTCCAGGCAGTGTGCTATGCACTTACCCTATACTGTATATTTTAATTAAATAGTTGGAACAGGGCATTTGGACCTCCCCTCAATACCATAGTTACTTCATGAAAGAACAGTAAGAAAACAACAAGAACGGAGCATTGAATACTGAATGGTACCCCCATCCCCGTGCCATTTTGGTACTGTGTATTTAATTAACACAGGGCCTTTGCACTGAGCAGCGTCCCTAGGCCCCGCGACTTTTTTAAAAATTTTGAGTCATGGTCTGTCCAGGCTAAGATGTCCAGGCTAGGCTTAAACCTTCGATCCTCTTGCCTTAGCTTCCCGTGCACTACTGTACCCAGCTGCATGGAGGTTCTTAAAAAGTGATTTTATTAGTTAGATGACCTGGATTTTCTAAAGAGGGTTTCTTCTTGCAAGTGTTCTTGTCCCATAGAAGCCCTCAAGAATCTCCAATTTTTGTCTTAAAAGCCCCCCTGCCAGAGGGGCAATTAATCAACACTTACAGAGAGAGTACTATAATTAGTTGTACTTCAGACATAAACAAGAGTTACTGTTATCTAAGCGTCCAGTATTTTATTTGTTGCCGTTATTCTGAGTAAAGGGAAGAGGAAATAAGAGGCATCTTCATAAGACTGTAGGAAGCTCTGTATTTATAATAGATCATTCTAAGAGGTAGCAGGAACAAAGAGAATTTGCCTTGTAACATTTACATTTAGGGTGAATTTTCAAGAATCTTAGATGAACGTTAAGGAACATTTTCACAATTTGGGAGCCTTTTCTCTGTTTATTTTTATGGTGAGTTGATTGGTTTCTGTTTGCCTTTTGCTTTTCACTGCTTGATGGTTAATGTTTTAGAACTCATGGATGTGAGCTACCTGGCACCCACACCTTGTGCCATCTTAGAGACCTAGACAGTCTCATGGAAATGGTTCTGAAAAGAGACATTATTGGTTTCCAAATGTTTTGATCTAGGTCAGCCCCAACATTGCCTTTGACAAGAAATCCAAATTAGGAGGTAATGAAAGAATAGTGAAAACAGCAGATAATGGATACAGTTTTGTTTTGTTCATCCTTTGCCTATAGACCCGGTCTTTGTTTTATCTTAGATTTCTAGTGCGCTCTTCAGAAGACTTATATTTCTTCTCCAGTTTGCATGTGGGAGCTCCATATTCTCGGCAGGGATTGTATCAGCTGATTAACAGCAAGGGCATGAGGGCACTCCAGAAATAGAAGTAATGATTGCTTTAAACCTTCCTATCAATGAGGAATTGAGTCTGCAGTGGCTTGCTTGATTCATTAGAATATGGATATTAATGAAGCCAAAGGTGTGAGTTTAGACCTGAGCAGGCCAGTTAATGCCGCAGAAAAGGAAATCTCTGTGTGGTGCTCAGAGTTGCAGTTCAGCTATTCTTTACACTGAGAGACTGGAGTGACTCATCAGGCAGGACAACGAGAAGCTGTTGAACTGTTAATAGTGGATTCACCATGTCATCTTGATTTCTGACAGTAGAAGTACGTCTTTTTAACATGTTTGAGTATTGAGCTCTAAATTGAAGACTTTGCTTATTCTTTGTCTTTGGCTGTCAGTAACTGATGTTTTTTCTTTCATTTCAGAGAGTCGTATGATCTTGGATGCCTTTGCCCAGCAGTGCAGTCGAGTACTTAGTCTCTTAAATTGTGGAGGAAAACTTCTGGACTCCAACCATTCTCAGTCCATGATTTCTTGCATAAAGCAGGAAGGCTCTAGTTACAATGAAAGACAGGAACAGTGTCACATTGGGAAAGGGATCCACAGTCAGACCTCAGACAATGTAGACATAGAGATGCAATATATGCAAAGGAAACAACAGACTTCCGCCTTTTTGAGAGTTTTCACTGACTCCCTCCAAAATTACTTGCTCTCGGGGAGCTTTCCAACTCCAAACACCTCGTCGGTGAGTGAGTATAGCCACCTGGCTGATGTGGATCCTCTCTCAACCTCCCCCGTGCACACACTAGGTGGCTGGACCTCCCCAGCAACATCTGAATCCCATGGCCACCCGTCCTCTTCTACACTGCCAGAGGAGGAAGAAGAGGAGGAAGAGGAAGGCTACTGTCCACGATGCCAGGAGTTGGAACAGGAGGTTATTTCACTGCAACAAGAAAATGAAGAACTCAGAAGAAAATTAGAGAGCATACCAGGTATGCTGTAATTTTACTTGCTGAACAACTACAACTCATAACTTTCAGTTGTCTCAACTGTTCAGGTGAATGGTAGAAAGTGTGTGTGTGTGTGTGTGTGTGTGTGTGTGTGTGTGTGTGTGTGTGTGTATTTATTGGCTGGTGATGTAGAAGAGTCGGAAAAACAGGCATGCACTTCCTGTTAGCCTTCCCTCTGCCAGACAGGTTTCAGGGTGAGCCACTAGCCTGTCTTGTCTGCGTTTCAGTTACGGTGTTCTTGAATGTAGGCCAGAAGAGCTTAGTTTTCATGAAAGAGTTCCCTATTGATAGTGAAGTAATTCCTAGATGTGGTACCTTGACATTGAAGGAAATCAAGTTCTTTGAGCCTGAGTTGTGTTCATAAAGTGGCCCTTTAAATGGCTTTTACACGTTTAAAGACTTAATCATTGGTAGAAATTAAAATGAAACCATCTTTTCAGAGGTGGGACTTACGTAGTACTGAACAAATGAGGTGGTTTCTTCTGTTCCATTAATTTCTCTCTCTTTTCTTGTTAAGGTTCAATAGCAGTCTCTTTTTAGCATGCAAACTCCCCTCTAAAGTTAATAAGAAACTATAAACTAATATGTCAAAGATAAACCGGTAATTAGGCTAGCCCTAGACTATTTGTCCGCTGGCTGAATCTGAGGTATTTCCTGCTTCTTAAAAAATGCTAGATTTCCAGAGTAGTGGAGTTGTCTTTATACAAGACCTTCTCTGGATTGCTAAATTTTTCTTTTTTACTCTTTGAAAAAAGTACAGATTTCACTTTTATCTTTAAATTCCTGTGTGTCAGGAACTTAGAAAAGACAGTAAGGTCATCAGTAGAACAGTAGCTTTGAATCTTTTGAAGCATGCGTCTTGTGTATGAGAAATTTTGGAGTATGTACCTACCAGTCTACACATTTAGTGGATAATTACCAGCTGGGATTAAAGGCATGCTACCATACCTGACTTGTATTTAATTTCTTTAGAAACTTTTCTTCGATGGCTACACCAACCTATATTCCCACCAGAAAGGACAAGAGTTCCTTTTCTCTGCACCTTCAGCAACATTTGTTAACTTTGACCATATGGTAATAATCACTCTAAGGGTGTGAGATGATGCATTAGTAGTTTTGATTTCCATTTCCCCGGTGATTGATGTTGAGCACCTTTTTATTTACCTGTTAGGCATTTTTATGTCTCTGGAGAAAAGTGTATTCAGGTCTTTTGCCCATTTTTCGAAGTGGTTGTTTTCTACTGAGTTCTTTATAAATTCTTTATAAATGAGTTATTTATTAAATTTTAGCTATTAACTCTTTATCAGACATATGATTTCTAGATATATTTTTCTAATCCATAGGCTGCCGTTTAATTCTGTTGGTTGTTTTCTTTGCTGTGCAGACGCTCTTTAGTTTGACATTGTTTCATTTATTTAGTTTTGCTTTTCGTGTGATAGTCAAAAAGTAACTGCCAAGGCCACTGTCTAGGAAGCGTTCCCCTGTGTTTTCTTCTGGCTTTATAGTTTCTAGTCTTCTGTTTAGGTCACTGTCAAGGATAATGTCCAGAAATGTTTCTCTTTTGTTTTCATAGATTTGTAGTTTCTGATCTTATATTTAGGTATTTTATGCATTTTTAGTTTATTTTTATGTATAGTTTAAATTACAGGTCTAATATCATACTTTGCATATGGAAATCCAGTTTTCCAAGTACCCTTTACTGAAGAATATTGTTGGCATTTTTGTAAGAAATACTACTTTTTAAAAGTTTATTTGTGACCTTTTCAGTTTATTAAGACTTCATGGCCCCATGACAAATAATAATATTCCCATTTTATAGATAAAGAAGTTGAGAACACAGTAGGTAGAGGTGAGTTGTAGACCCAGAATTGAAATCCAGACTTTCTGATTTGTCACCCCTTTCCATCCTTAAGAGTACAGCAGCTTCTCCACAGATGTTTAAGAATCACTGTGAACACTTAATTAGCAAATATTGAGAAATTACTCCTGGGGGAAATGCAGAGCTAAGTTCCCAGGAGCCTTTGCCCACAGCATTTTCTTTTTTCTTTCTGCTTCCAGTCACTGTATAACCTTGTTTTGTGTGTGTTCATTCCAAAAGACCTTACTTAATATTTATTGCTGATTGATTAACATTGAACTCACAGCCAACAGCACTATAACTCATGCCAGACTGAAGATTATCTAATACACCTTTTTTCCCCATAAGATACATCACAGCCTTCTTGTGCTTAAGAATATTAGAAAGCACTTCAACCCTACAACTGAAGGCCGTTTTAAGTAGTGACACCGCTAACAAAAATAGAAAGAACATAGCACTAAATAGCTCATGACAAGGCACTTGTTTACAGTATGAGAACTCAAGCAAGAAGACAGAATCTTCCCTTTCATACCTCAGCTGGGACTTGTGCATGTCACGTGACTTGGGTTTCCTGATGTTTCAGGCATGTCTGCCAGTGTTGATTTGGAAGTTTACAGGCACATTTTAGCAAGCAGGCAAAATTTGCAGTCCTCGAACGAGGATCAACTGTAACTCATAAGGCTGCAAAATAGATTATGTAGTTGGATTATGCAGTTCTGAGCCTCTTAGTCCAGTATTGTCATTTTCTAATAAGATTAAAAAATGATAAGTCAGTAATGTCACTTGTTGGATAAAAGAATTTTGCGTGAACAAAAAACCCCTGGAGGGGGCTGGGGATTTAGCTCAGTGATTAGAGTGCTTGCCTTGTAAGCACAAGGGCCTGAGTTCGATCCCTGGCACCACAAAAAACAAAACAAAACAAAACAAAAAAACCCTTAGAGTAGCTGCAGTATAGTTACGGGATGTTTGCTAGCTGTGTTTTTTGGTGAATCATTTCCAAGCCTCAGTTTCCCCTCCCCATGAAGCAAGTTTAATAATACTGTAGGAATAATGAATATATTAAATTCAGTAAGTAGCAGGTGAGTGCCTACTAGGTCTTGCAGTGAGCCCTCAGTAAATACCAGCGTTTAAGAAGGGGAGGGGGGCGTTCTGTGCCTAGCAATACAGAGGCCTTAAGTGGTTTTCCTGGTGTTCTTACCTGGTAAAGAGGTGACTTTTCACTTCAAAACTCACATTAGGAGCCTCAGATCCACTTGTAACCAGTCTCTCTCTCTCTCATTTCCACTCAATTTCCACACCTCTGGATTCCACCTCTGACTATTTCCAGGGTTTTACAGTATGAATTTTTAAATGTTTTTACATACAGGGAAAAAATTATAAATATCATCAGGCTTAGTACTTGTTACTTATAGAGACTCTAAGTGGTTTTGGATTCCTTTATAGCCTCACTTCCTTTTTTTTTGGTGTTGGGGATCAAATTCAGGGCCTTGAGCTTGTTAGGCAAGTACTCTAACCACTGAGCTAAATCCCCAGCCCCAGCCTCATGTCCTTTTTTTTTTTTTTTTTTTTTTTTTTTTTTTTTTTTTGTAGAAGTAAATTTTTAATGGCTGGTTAATTATATCACTACATTTTTATTGCAATATAGTACTCATTTAAGCACTTAAAAATGGAAGGTGTACAAAGATTAAATTAAGACACGGTAAATTACTAAATATTTGGTTTTTATATAAATAAAGGTCATGTCCTTTTAATAGAAGTTTCTAGGAGGTTTTGTCGAAAGAACAAGTGATTGAATGAAATCTGCTCAGGGAATTTGGACACCTTCCTCCCTCTCCTCACTGCCTCCATCCAGGCCTATCTAGTAACTCAGACTGCTACAAGGGTTTTTAACTCCTTTGCCAGACTTCTGTCTCTTCCCTTGAACAGCCCAGGTCATCCATTGCTGAAGAGACTATCAGGGGTTCACAGAGTCCACGGAGTAAACTCCAGCACTCTCAGTTTGGCACACAAGGCCCTTTGCTACCTGGCTCCCTTCCCGTCCATTTCTGGACAGACTTAAGCTTCAGTAACCACCATACACTTAAGTGTTCCAACCCTACGGGGTAATTGTGATTCTCTGAACAGCCACTATGCCTCTGGTCTTCCTTTACTCCTGCTCTTCCTTCTAATTCAAGTATATATTATCCTTATATAGATAGAGAGAGAGAGAGAGAGAGAGAGAGAGAGATTATATATATACACATATACATATACATACATATATATATATAAATTAATTAACTGTCCTCTTGCCCCTTGAGAAACTCCTGTGCCTCCTTCAGTACACAGTTCAGGTGACATTCTCCTGTAACAAACCCTTTCCCCAGTTCCCAGGTGCAGTTAACCTTACTTCTGTTAAAGTCCTTCTTAAGAGAAGTGTTCACTGTCTTGATGTCCTGATAAGAAGAGAAGCTGTGTAAGGTTCTTGAGTCATCTTTGTATCCCTAATTCGTAACCCAATTTTGGGCATGTTGTAGTGGCTGTGTATGTGTATTGAATTAAATCAAATTGGAACAGGGCATTGTTAGCAAAAATAAAACTGTATACCTGTGGGCTGAGCAATACTTAAAACTTGTCGTTATTTCTAGATAATTCCTTTCAGGGGGTTATACTTTACAAAGACAATGTGACTAGAACCCTTAAAGATAAGCATACAAATGGCTGTAGTTGTGAGGACAGTAAAAAAAAAAATTCAATTTCCCTATGAAATTATATGTGGAATGTTTTAAGAAGGTTTGAGTTTTGAAAAACAGCTGCCTAGCAAGGTATATTAAAGTGCTTAAGGAACGTGAAGAGAAACCCTGATCAAGATTTTAATGAAATGATACACAGTGAAAATAAGGAACTAGAAACCCACATACCCTTGCTATGGGGGAAATCAAAAGCTGGAGCAGTTTCCTTGGAAGAGCCTTACTAAACAGCTGGTCAGACCATACAGCCACCAAGGTAGCAATCAGCAGTTACGTGGCTCTGAAGAATCCACTAGACTCCAACTCTTAAAATACTAGTAACTTATATTAGGCAGAACTTATTGAGTACCTTCTGCTTTACATTTGTTTTCAGCTAATTATCGGAATAACTGGAGTCAGTAGGTAGTAATCCCAGTTTGACAAGTGAGATACCAAAAGCTAAGAGAGAAGAGGGTAACTCTCTAGGATCATATAGTTAGTAAGTGTCGGAGTCGGTACATTTTTAAAAAACAGTACTGAACAATTATTTGAGGACTAATCCTGCCCCTTTTTCTTAGTAAACTGCTTACATTCTAGTGTACAGTGTCTTAAAGAGGTGGATTTAACTGCTGTATACAGGGGAAAAATTATAAATATTATCGGCTAAATACTAAATGCTTAGTACTTATAGAGTTTAAGTGGTTTTAGATTCCTTTATAGCCTCATTTCCTTTTAACAGAAATTTCTGGTAGGTTTTTTCAAATGAAGAAGTGAATGAATGAAATCTGCCCAGTGGATCTGAAGTTCTGGTCCTCCATCAGCCAGAGTGATACATTTAAATTCATAATATATATGAGGAGGCACTTGGGGATGGAGGCCTCCAGGGGCTTAATCAGCTGCTTGAAGACCCTGTTGATGATCTTTCTCTAGCATAAGCCCTGACTGGCTCTCTTTCCTTGAAGGCCAGAGGAATGACATGGTGGTGGACTACTGCTGCACATGGCACCCTGGCTTGTTGTGCCCCAATCTATGAGGGCCATGTCCTCACTTGGAAATTTCAGTCATCCACACAACCAAGGACAAGAGAATAGGTGGTGTTCCACCATGTCTTTTCAGTGGCTCTTGCTTCTCTTGGGTAGGTGTTACGGTGTAACTGTGGGTCTGGGTGATATATTTCACCCCTACTTCAGTACACCTATTTCTCCTTCCCAATTGACTGATTTGGGGTTTTAATTATTATTATAAAATTATTATTATACTCACTCTAGATGCTTTTTTTTCATAGTAAAGGTAATCTCCTATGAAATGTTTCAGACCAGAACAGCCTTGGGGTTTTTTTTTGGTTTTTTGTTGTTGTTTTTTTTGTTTTTTGTTTTGTTTTGTTTTTAAGATTTAGGGATATTTGCATGTACAGTGGTATGTGACCTTTGTGTATATCAAAATTGTACTAATAAAATTTTTTTTAAAAAGTCATTACAAAAAGAAAAGAGATTTGGGGATGTTTGTGTATACAGTGGTACCCCTCAGTGCAGGAACGTAATTCTTTCCACATTTCTGGTCGCAAACCAAATTGGACAAGAACCAGATCATTTCCCTGTAAGGTCAACATTGAACCTAACCATTGAATTTGAGTCAGTTCTTGTCTAGTTGGGTACACAGTGAGATCACTGGGGATGTGGCCCAAGTCTAAATATGAACTCTTTTTATGTTTTATACAAACCTGGTACACATTGCCTGAAGGTCATTCAATGCAAAATGTTTAGTGTACAGGTATCTGTGACTTGAGTGAAACCCATCACATGAAGTCAGGTGTGGAATTCTTCATTTGTGGCATCATGCTGGCCCTTCACAATTTCAGATTGTGGAGCAGTCTGGGATTTTCAGATTAGGGATGTTCACCTATACTGTTTTTTTAAATTTTGTTTTGCTTTGTTTGTGGGGGCAGTGCTAGCGATCAAACTCAGGGCCTGGCACTTATGAGGCATGCGCTCTACCACTGAGCTAAATCCCCAACCCCACTTATACTGGTTTTTATAAGGAAGACAACAGATAAAGAAATAGTAACTACCATAATCCCATGACTAAAGTATGAATTGTTAACAATTACATTACTACATTATTGTTAACACTTTGGCTTCTTTCCTTTTTCCTTTATATGTAATTATTTTTAACATAGTCAAAGTAATACTGAATATTTGGTTTCATATGCTGCCTTATAAGCATTTTTGTGCTTAATTTTAAAATATTTTTCATAATCATTTTAATGACTGTAAAATGTGGGTAGGAGATTAAAGGACGTTCACTCTCCTAATAAGTCAGTGATAAGTAGTAATACTAATAAGTAGTGGTAAGTCATTTACAAGTTTTGCTACAATTTCCAAGCTGAATTCAAGGTGTTACACATTGCTTACCTTGTGCACATCATTTGGCCAGACAGTGACATACGTATATCCACTGCATTTTATCCTACCATAGACTGAAGAAGATGGTGCTCTTTTTGGATCCCTGTACTCAGCATAGCTCTGTGTAGAAAGACTCTTACATAGATGTTAAATAAAGTTCTAAAGAGCACGGTGAATGAAAAACCCAAAACTAAAATTCTGGGTATCCAGTCTCTATTAGTTTCTCAACTCTTCTGAATTGTTTTGTTTTGTTTTGTTTTGTTTTGTTTTCGTAATTAATGCCCAAAGCCAGAGGATGTAATCTTACTATGGCATCAGTAAAGTGGGTTGGACTTAATAGGCTGGTGAAATTAGGAGTGCTTGACAAGTTTCATTAAACTTCAATTAAGTAACAGGGCTTCTGCTTCACACTAATACAAGGATGACTTCTTTAGGTTGACTTCTGTGGTTCACCAAATGCTTCTTCAGTTTGAAGAATATGTTCAGATAACTTCATGGGCAGCCATGACACAGCTCGCTAAGGATGGTCATTTAAGAAAATAATTTTTGGCTGGTACATCTATAATCTCAGCACGCCAGAGGCTGAGGCAGGACTATTACTGTGAGTTTGAGACCAGCCTGGTCTGCATTGCAAGACACTGTCTCAGAAAAAGAAAAAGAAAATTTTTTGGCAAGAAGAAAAAAGTTTTCTAACTTACTTCCTGTTATTTACAGTCTTTAAAAGGATATTGGTGGAGTTTTTGGATTTACTATGTTACATTATTATTTTCTTTAGTGTGACAAAAACATCTTAAGAAAATATAGAGCTAAGAAAGATAATGGCAACAATCCATATACATTAGTTTATTAATTAAGCTACTGAGACCTTTAAAAGGATTTAAGTTTATGAAAAAGCTCTAATTACAAATCTTAAAAGATGTAGGCATTATTATGCAGTGGTACAAAAAATGTCATGTCCTATATTGGATTAATATCTGGTGAGTTTTATTAGAATTAGGCAATGTGTCTGTAAGATAAACCCTCAGGAAAAGGAAGAAGAAAAGTGAAATAGTCAGTGAAATACATATCAAACCTAAATTGGACCAAACCAATTAAGCTTCTTAAGGAAGAGGACAGGATGCACTCAGTTGTATTCATGTTGGGAAGCAAATCTAAATTGGATACAACTCCTACTTGATGAGCTAGGAATAATTCTGTCATTACAAAAGGGTGTATTGGTCCATTTTTCGGCTAGTGTAACAAAATCCCCAAAGCTAGGTACCATAGAAAAAAGGAGTTCCTTTAACTTACAGTTTTGGAGATTTACAGTCCAAACAACATGATTCCAGCTCTGCCAAGGCAAGGGCCCTTGTGGCTGGATCACATTGTAGAAGATGGCATCAGGGTGGGAACAGGTATGAGGGAGACGTCGCATGGTGGGCTAGGAAGCCAGAGCACAGGAAAGAGCCACACTAGTTCTGTTTCACAACCCCTCACTTGGGAACTAATTCAGGGTCCCTATGTCAATTCCTCAAGGACATTATGAGGGCCTGTCTCTGAAAAGGACCGTCATCTCTCAGCATCAGTACACTAGGGACCAAGATTCCAGCACATGAACCTTTGGGGGACAAATAATATCCAGAGCCTGGCAATGAGTATTATATTACTGATTAAAAACCAGTGAAACGGAGTATTTCGCTTTCGAATGCTCCCTACTCGTCGAGTAGCTATCTATCATCTCCTGTTCCCCCTTTTTCACCACTTTTATATAAGTTGTCCTCTAAATAAATTGTCTTCTCTTAAAAAAAAAAAGTGAAACATTAGTTCAGTACTTTTAATTTTTAAAAGTATTACTGGGTGCTTATGCTACAGTTGGAGTCAAAGACAAGGCTTGTCTGTCCTGTGAGTTGTTCATGATCATTATTGTTGACCTCCATTGATCTTGGAGTAAGTTGAAAGCTCTCATCAAATTGTGCTGATCCGAAAAATTATCCTTAAACTGTAGCATGTGTTCTGTGTTTACAAACTGAAATAACTGGATGTCAAGTGAAGGAAAATATGTTTCCTTTAGAAAGAAATTAAGTGGGGTTTTTTTTTTTTTTTGAAGTTCACATCAACAGTCTTTTCAGACCTCGGAGTTTCTGTCTGCATGTTGAGGGATTGCTGATACGTAACTGTTGTCATTCCTTCCCCCCAGTGCCCTGCCAAACTGTGCTGGATTACCTGAAAACAGTGCTGCAGCACCACAACCAGCTCCTGATGCCCCAGCCAGCTGACCAGCCAGCCGAGGTGAGTCTTGGCTAACGTTCCCTGTGCACCTTCCTCGGGACGCAGGCTCTTGCTACGGCGGAACGGAGGGGCAAGCAGATACACTTGGCTGTCTGACAAGTTTAGGAGTCTTTAGGTGTATGTTCTGTAGAGAAAGATGGCACATGTGTTCAACTCACAGGGACTTAGTCCTGCTAGGGGAGGGAGGAAAGAAAGAAATAGCAATTTAAATCTGGGCAATTCCGCCACCATTCCTTTGGCCTATTGAGGGCCTGACATGGAGACACCAGCCAGTCATGCTGTCAGGCAGAGCCAGTGTTCAAGAATGACTTCCTTCTTGGAATAGCCCCCACTAGCACTCCCCAGGGTTTAGACAGCCTATTCTCCACATGGCAGAGCCCCTAAACATGAGCCAGTTTCTTTCTCTAGACCTCAGTAGAAGAAACCAGTATCCTGATGTGTAGGAGAAATGGTCAATTTTAATAAGTAATGTAATGTTACTAGTTTAAACTTTTTGAGACAGGATCTTGGTATGTAGTTCAGGCTGGCCTTGAGTTCACTGTGTAGCCCAGGCTGGCCTCGAACTGGTGGCAATCCTCCTGCCTCAGCCTCCCAAGTGCTGGGAATACAGTGCACGCCACCATGCCCAGTTCTAAATACTCATTTTTACAAGATATTTAAGACTCATTCTTAAATATGTTATTTTAGACTTTGAAACATGGGCCATTCTTTGAGTATTACATATGCTCAAGTCTTCCCTACAATTAAAAAAAAGTTTGACTCTTCCTTGCTCAATTATTGTCCTTACTTTGTCCTTCGATCATAGTGTGCTCCTGAAGCGTCCTCTGCCAATACTTTCGTGACATACCATGCTATCCTCCCTTCTCTCTTTCTCTCTCTCTCTCTTATAGTACTGGGGATTGAACCTAAGGGCTTTGCACTGAGCTACATCCCCAGGCCATTTTGTTTTTTTTTTCGAGACAGGATCTCACCAGGATCTTGCCCAGGCTGGGCTTGGATTCATGGTCCTCCTGCCCTAGCCTCCCAGTGTGCTGAGATTACAGGTGTACACCAGCATTCCTGGCATCATTTCTCCTTGAACAGTGGGCCAAGGTTTCATCCCCCTTAGTATTCCCAGTGCCTTTCTTAGAAGGTACTCAGTTCATCCTTGCAGACTGGTGACCTCATTTTTTAAAAATGATACTTACAGGATTGGTCTGTATGCGTTCTCTTCACCCTCCACTTTGCATTTGCTCTTACTTGACCTTTACTACTTTCCACAGTGTTCTCCAAGATGCCTCTGATACTTTTTCCGGTTGTCCAGTTCAGGGGCCTTTTTACCAGCCTGGTGCCTGATGCACATCTTCTCCTTCTCCCAGGCCTTTGTGCTCTCTAAATTCCTGCTCCTTGTCTCATAGAGCTTTTAGGGGCTTTTCGTCCATCATTTCACAGAGTTTGATCCTTCATCTTCTCTCATCACTTCTTTTCCTCTGTTCAGTCATATTCCTTCTCCAGCCATCCACCATGTGAGGGTTAACCAAGTCCAAATGGATGCCAAGCACACGGTGCCCCCATGTTAACTATATGATCAGCAGTGGCGTGCCTGCACACCCTTCAGGCTCTGTACCCCTGAAAAATCTATGCATTTGTGTTCTCTAAAAGCTCCACCAAACCAAGATAGATGTTTCCAACATACTTTCTTTGCTCTTCCTTGTTCCTGACAGCCAATAATTGTACAGTTACGTAAATTGTCTCTCCTCTGTCTGGTTTTCACATGGACTTGGTAGTAGATTGTTTCAGCTTCAGTGTCCATCTTTAATGGAAAGTTGAATCTTTCTAAATTAAAGTTCCAGACTAAATGTCATATGCTTAAAATTCTTTTATTACTCCCTAGAATAAAGTCCAGACTTCTTCACTTGATACTTTTGTAGTATAAAAAAGACAAGTGAAAAGTACACTTTCTCCAAAATGTTCTTCCTGATTGTCCCTCCCCTGCTTTGTGCTTATGTAGCATACTGTTCATAAGTCTTAACTCAGAACTACTTACCTTACTTAGTAAATACACACCTGTGTCTTCCATTTGGTTATAAGCCATTGCAGTACACGACCATGCACCACTCAAAGGATTACTTGGAGTCAGTGTCCAATCCAGATCCACAAAGGCCCAGGGGGCTGCCATTAACTGAGACCCCTCAGCGTGAGAGTCTGATGAAGACATCCCTGAACTGAAGCTTCTGTGGCCTTTTATTCATAGAACCAGGAAGCATGGAAAAGAGAAAAATGAAGGGCATCTGGACAGGAACTCATGTACGGGACAGGGGAGGGACGGGGGAAGATCACAGGGGTCTGCTTAATGACTGACCTTGAGACCAATCTAAATGATAAATCGGAGTATGGAGGACAGAGGCCAGAAAGTTTATTCCTTAAGGCAGCGTGTTTGATCCTCCTTGGACTCAGGGACCCACAGGCTATCTTTTTAATCTCTAACTATGCATTCCAGGAGGTTTTGGGTGTGTAGTTCCAAAAGTCCCTTACCTCCGCATGTCCATCTCATACATTGCTCTGGCCAACGCCCCCACAGTAAGCGTATGAAGACATTATCTTGGTTTTTTTCAGTGACTCAACAGTCATTATTTTTGTACTACTTTTTATTGTCATTTTAGGCCACAAGCATTTTCTCATTTTTATTATTTATCACATTTTATTTCTATTAACTGTGCTAAAACAGGATTGTAACTGTCATCCATAACCCACAGGGCATTCTGAGTTGTATTTTGGGCTGTAAATTACGTGTTCTCTTTCTTTTTGCCTTTTTCTTGATGAAAATTACTTCCAAATGGTATTTCACATTTTATGAGACCAGTATTTTATGTAGAGCTTCTGTACTTTGGGAGAGTGTTAAATTTTTCTGTAAATTTATTTTTTAGGGATTTGAGAGGGTTTCCTTTCTTGTCAGCTCCTCAATTATAAATACCTTCCATGTCAAAATTGATTATACACCCAGCACAGCACCAAGGGTAAATGCTGAATTTGAGGACAGTGTTCCCAGCTGTGCCCCTTAGAGTTGAGTCCAGAATGTAAAAGAGGAATTGTTGCAGGTGAGCTTGCACACCTGAGGGAAACAGGTTATTTTTGAAATTCTGTAGCACTAAATAAGCAATATAAAAAGTAGCTATACAGTTTCTTATCTAAGGCTGACAGGTGTATTTACAGGGAACCTAAGAGCAGAATTTTAAAATTGTGAAAGTCCCTTTTTAAATGGTCCTTGTCTGTATTGCTCTCAAAGTTTAACTTTGCCAGTTTCTATTCATTCGAAGCTCAAGTTTTCCAGTGGTACAGTGGTTTAAAAAAAAGTCAGCTCTTAACTATAGCCACCATTACTGAGTGTCAGCTGTGTGCCAGCCAGAGGCGTGTGTGTTGTGTCCTGTCAGTCATTTGGCAAGTGTCTGCCAGGCACTCTTTTTGGCCCTCAAGAGCTCTTTGTCTGGTGAGAGATTTGTGGATAAATTTGTGAACAAATTGGAGTACGTGGGATTATTTTCCTGTTTTGACAGAAAGGAGGTGGTAAGGTTTAGAGTTTTCACCTGGCTGGGGCTAAACCAGCGCCCTCTTTCATCGTTGAACTGGCACTGCTGCCTGGGAAGAGAAAGGACACTAGTGTATAGAGTACTTGGGGCAAGCATCTGAGGCTGGTCATCAAGCACTCAATAAGTAGTGACGGTTACTATTAAGGACCTTCCTAGAAAGTACTGTAGAGACAGTTACTGGTTGTAGGGCAGCCAGCCTGAAATTTGACCCACCCTGGGCTCCATTTGGCTCTCTTGAGATCACAGTTCAAAGGGTCAAAACCAGCTAAACCCTTCTCCAGAGCCTGGGAAGCAGAGGGATTATTTCCCCTGCAACCTGTCTCCTCATCTCGGTCATATCCTTCTGTGTGAGCCACTACCACTTCATTTTACAAATCATCTTCCCGCCTCAGTCTCTTGTGCTATGGCTCACTGATGGTTACCTTGCCCCTTGCCTCTCCATCTCATTCTCTTCTCGTCATCTGTAACACTCCACGCAGACTTCACCTCTCACCTCCCCTAAAGGGAAACCTGGGCAGAAGGAACCTGTGGATTTTCAGTTCCTGCCCGTGTTCTGATCACCTCTGGCACATGGGGCCACCTATTATGCAAGAACCAAGAGTTAGTAGGTGCGCCCAGTTGTTCACTTCAAAGACCTGTGCTCCTGTTTCACAGATGAGGAAACTGGTTCAACGAGTTCAAGTAACTTGGACATACTAATTTAATAAGACAAAACTGAGATTCATTTTAAACCTAGTCTGTCTCTAAATCTCAACAGCTTCCTTAAAAGGGGAAACAAAGTCACACTGTTGCGCCTTCTGGAGAATGTGGATATTGAAGTGATGCGTTCCCACGTGTACAATTCAGTGATGGCTTCCTAAGCAAACCTGGCTGCCTCTGTTCCGTCGGCTTCTATTCCATTTACCCTTTTTGATGCTTAACTAAGTAGAACACTTTTTGAATAAAATCCTGTCAGACCCAAACACTGCCAAATTTATAACCAGTAGTAAATTTGTACAGTTGTAAAACTGAATGAGTTTCCCCTTCTTTATTTTGTACACCCTAATTACTGGGGAAGGAGTGCATTAAAACTCAGATCATGGGTTAATTAATTTGTCCTGGACTGTAGAATTTTATAGACAGCCAGAACTAAAGTAATGGTTGTATAGGTGCAATTGACTAAACATGGCTTATAAATGTTACAGAAATTCCTGTAATTAGTCCCACTGCAGCTATTTAGCCTGGGAATTTTATAGCAGACATAAATTATGAAGGTGAAAAGTAAAATTTTTGAATTGACATAGTGGCACTTGCGGAAGCTATAATTTGAGGAAACCTGTTTTGCATTATTGTGGTTTTTTTTTTTTTAGTTTCTACTCCATTTTAAAATTCAGTTTTTAACATTGTTTGCATCATAATCCAATGGCCATCAGGTGTTAGGTGTATTAAATACAAGTAGTACCTTATTAAAATAAGACCACCAGCATCATTTCTAAAACAACTGCCAACCAAAGGATGAAGGGACCTGTTTGATCACAGTCTTCAAAGTCATTTTTGCATATTTTAATAGACTGAAAAGGAAAGTTACAGGTTATATTTAAATAGTGTTCGCTGTCATTGGATCTTGACACATTTTAACCTACCTGTTAAAATACGAGTTATAAATAGCTCTGCTTTCAAAGGTGTTCATTATACCTCATTGGCTCTTGTTATAGAAAATGCAAATGTAATTTGAAAAGTGCCCCTTCTGAGTGTGAGCAATTACTTGTGCTCTTCAGTCCCTGGTTCATTGTCAGTATAGCCACTTGGTTGAAAGGCACGTTTGACTTTGAAATGGAGATCGCTTTGGCTTCTGGCTGGCTGGCTCAGTAGGTAATGAGAAAATATTTGCTTTTCCAGGGAAGCAAGCAGCTGTTGAACAACTATCCTGTCTACATAACGAGCAAACAGTGGGACGAGGCTGTAAATTCTTCCAAGAAAGATGGGAGACGGCTCCTTCGATACCTCATCAGATTTGTTTTCACAACCGATGAGCTTAAGTACTCATGCGGCCTTGGGAAAAGGAAAAGGTCAGTGCAGTCAGGAGAGACAGGTCCTGAAAGACGCCCTCTGGATCCAGTTAAAGTCACATGCCTCCGAGGTACTGCATCCTTCCACTCAGTGTCCACCATCCGTGATCCCATTTCACTGCATTGGCTGTGGCTCTCCGTACAAGTGTTCAGCCTCACTGTATTTTGATTTCTTTCCACTGAGACCTTATAGCCTTCATGTGGCCCATCCACTTGGTATTGAGAAGCTCTGTAAAAACTTCGTTTGCTTTAGCCTCGTTGTTCTCACTTAGTGGTACATAGCATTGCATAGAACCTCATGTTTCACGCCTTAAATGCGGATTTTCTTTGCTGCCAGAGAAGGCCTCTTTTGGCAAAACTGGAGCATAGCAAAAGAAGGGAAGATGTGGATTTTTTTTTTAATTGGTAAAATGATACCTACTTCCACTTCAGCTTGAGCACCCCTATCTACCTTCCTCCCTAAGAAAATTTGGCCTGACTCCTTAAATTTGTTTAGAATACTGTCTCAAGTATACCTAACCCAGAAAAACTTTCTTCTTTAGATTAAGTGAGAAGTTTCTGTATTAAAGATAGTACTTATGTAATACCATTTCATCAGCATTAACTGGTGGTTACTTTGCAGCTGCTCTGCACTACTGCAGGCCAAGCAGTTGGGAGGGACAATCAGGAGGTACATGGAGGACTGAGCAGGTGCAACACAGAATTAGACAAGTAGAAGCATTACAGTGCCAACCAAAACACACCTGAGAAATCCTTATCCAAAATCTCAGATACTTTTTCAATTTAATGTTATACAAGCAGATTATTAATAAAATATAAAAAGCACTCTTTTATGAAAAAGTAAAACAAAATTTCATAACAAAACAGAGCAGAATCTCAAATACTGTAGTTCTGTTGCAATTTTATGGCTGGAAAGACGTAATAACTGATTTGATCTGGTTAGGGGTCAGACATTATCCCAGTAAGGAATTCACAGTTTTAAAGAAGTATCACTGGCAAGGCTTTGGGTTTTAGAAGGGATATTCTTACACTTTCTCCTGGGATGCATTCTTACCTAGGCACTTGAGTTCTGCAGCCTTAGGTGCCTACGGTGCATATGTAGTATTTGTTGGTAGCTGAGATTTTCTAGCCCACTTCAGAGGTACTCACTTGGTGTGGGACGATACCAATGGCTCTTGGACACAGTCACCCTGGGTGATTCTGATGTGGATTGCCATGTCTAAGAAAGCCACTTAACAGAAAAATTAACTAGGCACATATGCTCCTGTTGGCCAGTCTGAAAATTCCATTACTCAAGAGTGACTAGGTGATGGGAAATTTCCAGGTCTCATTTTAGTAAACTGGCTACTTTCCCTTATTCCCTGCCATCATCGCAGCTGATGAGTTACTCACAAAAAGGCAGTGTTAAGCTTAGGAGTTCAAATGAGTGCACTGTGTGTACTTACTGAAGTTGCCGTTAGGCTTATAAAGGAGCCAAGATGAGGGGTAGCACAACTGTATCCCTTTCCAGAAGCCTTATTCACATTTTACAGTTTAATAGCAAGTCAGTAAAACTAAGGGATTAAAATACATCCCAGAGAACAGTGCTACTGCCCTGAACGTTACTGGCCTACTGTCACACTGATACACTGCAGCCTGCCAAGCTAGTGTGTGCAGTCTCAAGCATGTTTCTCATGTAGGCCACGCCCCATGGCTTCCATCCAGCCCTCTAGTGGAAAATACATGGGTAAAAAATGATGACTGACTGTTGAGAGAGCTGAAGCTATGCCTTCCTCCAGGCATGCTAATTGCTTTCTTATGAAATTAAATATTTAGATGGGATTGTATTTTAAAAATACCTGCCAGGGGTTGGGGATTTAACTTAAGTGGTAGAGTACTTGGCCAGCAAGTGCAAGACTCTGACTTCAATCCCCAGCACCCAGAAAAATACCTACCAGGGTTGAGAATGTAGCTGAGTAGTAAAGCGCTTACAAGTGTACAGGAGGCCCTGGTTTCAATTCCCAGTGCCACAAAAAAAATGTGCCAGTACATGTTGTGTAGGTATTACCAGTATAGAAAGAAATAGAGCCTAACTTGCAACATTTTAAGAATGAGGAAACCTTTTCTGAACTAAAACCGATGCTTTCTCACTCACTGAGACCCTGACAGATTATTGTACTTAATCTTCAAACTAATAGCTGGTTAAAGAATACCATACAAATGGTATTTGCTACACTTCAGAGATAACTTTCTCAAAATCCAAGCAGGTAACAACTTTCTCAAAACACAGTCGAATAACAACATGGTTTTTGAAATGTATTCCCTAACTGATAGCAGGCATGGTGCTACCATGTTTTACTAATCAGATTTACCTTTCTTTTCTGTTTTTTTTTTTGGGGGGGGGAGGCTGTTGGGGGGTCCTGGGGATCAGACTGAGGGCTTTGCACTCGCTAAGCAAGCGCTCCACGACTAAGCTAAATTCCCAATCCCCACCTTTCTTTTCAACAGCAATGTTTCTTAGAGTGATTACCTCTCACTGAAATGATTTTTACTTTTCCACATAAAAAGGAAACTGGTCTGGAATAAGTTGAGTGTGTCACAAGTGACTTCATCATGGCATTGCATTGGATCTCCCATATAGCTTTTCTGATAGAACTTATGTTAAAGTTGAAGCAGCCTGTCACCATCTGTCAAAACCAGTTGTGTTTTCTCTCTCTCTTTTACTGTTGTATATATTCCCACAGAATTCATTAGGATGCACTGTACCTCCAACCCTGATTGGTGGATGCCCTCGGAGGAGCAGATAAACAAAGTGTTCAGCGATGCTGTGGGTCACGCCCGGCAGGGGCGGGCGGTGGGGACTTTCCTGCACAACGGTGGCTCATTTTATGAAGGGATCGATCACCAGGCTTCACAGGATGAAGTCTTCAATAAAAGTTCACAGGATGGATCTGGGGATTAGTGGACAGAATCTTCCCTGCTGTAGCAGCCAGTCCTTCCAAGAGCTCCAGTTGTGAATGTCTGTGTACTGTCACCTGAGAATCCAAAGCATGTTATTCTGTCATACTTCATACATTCACAACCTTAAAACTGGACCAACTGCCACAGTTCCCAAATAGAAGTCCATTCTGTGGTTGTTTGGGAGTCTGTGGCACTTAGACATTAGGAATATTATCAAAAGAAAAATTACAGTTGCTGGGGCTGGGGATTAGCTCAGTGGTTAGAGTGCTTGTCTAGGAAGCACAAGGCCCTGAGTTTGATCCCCAGCACCAAAAAAAAAAACAAAAAAAAAAACTACCATTGCTATAAAATGATGGTGAGGGTAAAAAAATTAGGTAAGCTCCTGGTCACCTGTCCCACATCTTCAAATAAGCTGTTTCCTTTGCAGAGCTGGTCTCTAAGGAAGGTTAGGTCAGTGTTCATGCCTATGGAAGAAGGTAAGATGTGGAGCTATTTTAAGATCAAGGAGTAAACATTCTCTTAGTTTAATTCCAGTAAGCTGTCTTTATGTTTTCCAAAGACGTGAATTTAGAGTTCTCAGCAGAGACACAGAATAGCTGATACTATCTGCTGTATGAACATTACCAGGCCTGTTGTAACAAAAAGCCAGAGAACAGGCCATCTGTATAGACAGTGGTTAGTGCCAGCTACTTTGGTGTTATTTTACAAAGAAAACTTCCACCTTGTTGCTCAAAAAGGCTGTGTGATCCCTGGAATTTACAAACAGTAATAGTGTTTTGTTATGTCAGTTAAGAAACATCCAAAGATCCCAAACCATTTTCAAATACTTGATTTCATAGATTCAGAGATCCACGGTTTCCATAGCCTTAAATTAGGCTTTGTCGACACAATGCCAAAGGAATGGGTTGAACAGTGAGAATTTCTGTCAGTTGTTTGGTGCACCGAAGACCAGACACATGGTGTGACTGACGGTATTTACTGCCTTGATGAGATGTTCTGGAGTTGTACACACACACATTTTCAAGGCCATTCTGACAACTATGCAATGGGTTTGTCAGTGATTTCTCTGAAATTTGAAGTTCTGTGTTGAATTGATCTTTAGAATTTGTATGAAACTTCTGTTTCTCTTTGTCATTGATAAAAATGTTTGATCCCATCTGTGTGTGCCTCCTTTTCCCCAGTATTCTCCTGAATGCTTTGGCTAAGCTCACACTGTTCTACTTTGACCCACTTCCCTGTTCAACTTGTTGTGCTCCATATGTGAAAGTAGTGCCATCTTTGGAACCTTTCCTTGTCAGCAAATGCTACAGAGGTGCTAGAATCATCATTCCTGAGGGTTTAGCTTTGTATGTGAGGGAGACGCTCTGTACCAAATTAGTTCAGATTACCGCATTCTTTGTTGTGCAGATAGCTTAGTTGGCAGGATTTATTGAAGGCTGTTGAGATCATCTACAAACACAGCAAGAAAACTGGATGGAAATTCAAATTTATGAGCATCCATTTATGAAGTACATGGTTCTTTTTAGGCCTTTTTTGTGAAAGTAAAACCATAAATTAGCCTCTGTGTTCAATAACTGGTGAGCACCCAAAGTATATTTAGACCTAGAGGCAGGTCCTTCTGTAGCCTCTGTACAGAAGGCTGAGATTGTTACCTTTCAGCCACTGAAAAGTTTAATGTGTACGGAGGTGGTCATCTGTCAGATTCGTAACACTGTAGGGAGAACTGAGTCCAATCCTGCTTTGGACAAATTAGCTAAAGTTTGAGAGTAAAAGAAATGATTAATGACACAAATGTGATGTCGCGTATTGCAGCCGTGAGACCAGTATCTGTGGCTATGCAAAGAAGATACTCCTTGGCAGATTTATAAAGGTCTGGGAAGTCAGTGTCTCATACGCGATTCTTTGATAACATGACATCTCGGGTAGAAGGGAAACACAACCCGTAGCTTCATCTGTATTTCCATTTTACCTTTTCTGGGGTTTAGTTATCCTTACTGCTGAGTACATTGTCCTTGTTTTCTCTAGCAGCAGTGTTTGACCATCTTTTTAAAAACAGAATTCTAGCTTTGTTTTCCTGTTAAGTTTGAGGGTTCTGCACATTTCTTCACATCTGAGCATCATCGTGAAGTTCTGTCACACTGCTCTTCACTGATGGGGACGAGCGCACCTGTACACTCATTCTGCATAGCCTTACATGTGACATGTCTGCACAACAGCTGGGGCGGGGAGGGGGGCAGGACTCTGGCATAGCTGTGATTTTCACTACTTGGGAAGGCTGCCCCAGAGATGCACCAGGTCTCCCCCCTCACTTGCTCCCACTCCAGGTGAGTTACTTCTCTGTGGCACAGATTTTAGAATGTTGGAGGTGCATGTTGGCTTTCTCTGTGCATATATGGAGACAAGGCCCACAGGGATGACTCGGCACCCCACAGCAGGTCTAATGCCTTTCTGGGTGTTCCATTATACTTGTCACCGTGTGATTGCCACGTCTGTCTAGTCCACTGTCTGGCTCAGGCGCTTACACCTAAAGCTGTGATAAAGCATCAGCCCAGATACCCTGCCGGCTACTCCTTGGTGCATATCCATGCTGCCATTTGCACTTCGTCCTTAAGGCTGGTGTTACTTGGCTTCATGCGGTCACCTGGCTTTTCAGTCAGGGCTTACAGAAGACATTCCATTTGCATTTTTTTTTTTTAAGTTTTGTTTTGTAAGGTCTAGGTGGCTTCTGTGTGCAAGGTTAAACGCTCACCACTAAAGACAGGACACCATTGTTGGTCTGTCAGTCTTTCAGTTATCTCTTTAGAGATGTGAAAATGTTGTTTATCTTCATTTGATTTTTCACCTCTCTGGCAGTTGAGTACATTGTGCTCACAGCAAGAAATTTAGTCTTACATGAACTTGTAGAATTGTCCTTGAGTCATTATAGCATTGGTATGAACTAGATTGAATTATAATAGCTCAAGATGCAGTTGTGCTCCATTTTGGGTAGAGGAGAAAGCCACCGGGCTGGGTGGGGCTGGTCTGACCACAAGAGTTAGTGCAGCGCTGCGCTGCTGTCAGTGACTGGGTGGGCCCCGGGCCCCAGCTATCAGAACTGTCCATGCCTACTCCAAGTGGCAGTGTGTATGTATGTCCTGTGTTTTCCAAATTAAAATGTCACAGGTCATGCCTGCTTCTCACAGTGAACCTGAAGCCCAACCCAGGCTGAGGCTAACCTGAATGATGTGTGTTGGAGGACTTAGGGCAGGAACCTGTGGAGGGGAACAGTGTTCTCCTAGCAGTGAGTAAAGTCAAATCTCTTAACTCTTTTGACAGTGCATTGTGCAGAATCTCTTAGTGTTAAATGCTTTCCAGAAAAACTGTAAACATTTCAATTAATAGCTTCCGGTTTTGCTTGAAAGTGTTTTCCTCCAGCCCCTAAACCTGCGCTTCACTCTCTTGGTGCTCCTCACTCCATCACAGCATGTAGGTGACTGTCACCATTTGTGTTTCATAAAGCTTCACTGGGAATGTGGAGGATAACATTAGAGTGCAGAAAATTGCTATCATTTCCTTTGGTGAGGGAATTAAGAGATACCTGTAGCCACTTCACAGATGTAGTGTAAGTGGGTGATTTTATATTGTGGATCATTCCTTTTCTTCAGGATTATAAGGAGATAAAAAGTATTACAATCTTTTATTTCACCCATCTACTCCATGTGGCGTCAACTAATGTTACTGATACTAGTAGAATTTTTTAAAGTTCAGTAACCATTTGTGTAATACCAGATGTTTACACAAAATCTAGACAATAATACAAATTTGGGAATTTGCAGGTTCATGATTTCTGGGTTTCCCTGCCACCTTTAGTCACCAGTGCCTCCCTTCTGTTCTCGGAGTGAATGAAGCTTCATATAAAGGTGAAACATACACTGTATTAAGAAAAGCAAACATACATTGCCCTCATTTGGATTCTGCCATTCAGTATATGCTCTAGACTTAAACCTAATATCCATTGACTACCTCTGGAGTTTCTTAGATCATCAATCATTTTTTTTTAATTTTCATCTTAGGTGACTTCATTTTTAGAAAAGATGTAAATGTGTAACTTTTTTCATTCATTACTGTGTCATTCTATGGCACAGATCTGTGCTAATTTTTGACAGCTCTCACATGCATATTTGTAGAAATGTAGCAGAAAATGATTTGCACATATGGTGCAAGTCTTGCTGGTATATGTTTAATGTGGCGACACATGCCAAAACTGCTTGGCAAAACATGTCAAATAGAATGCTTGAGTCAGAACTCTAATGTAAATGTGTCTAAACAGCAGTATGTATCATTATGATGTATTTTTGTAAACAGTGATGGCTTCTTTCAGTCATGTAAGTACTGCATAAAAATAACCACTTCACTTGGAATAATGAAGGAAAATGTCACCCATCTGATGACAAAGTTACTTGCATTGTCAGCCAGTAGCATTGGTTCTTTACTGTTTTTTTTGTTTTAAAGGAGAGTGAAGAATTGACATCGACAACATGAAGGGCAAAAATAATACCCCATCAATACTTCTAAATGTAAATTTTTAAACTTTAGCTGATGTATTTTTGTACATCACAGTATAATAAATTGCAAGAAACAATGAGGGGACTAGTCTTCTCTCATCTGATAACCAGTTTGGTTGGTTTTATTAAAAGCATAAAGTTACCAAATCTTTGCAGTAATGATGACCGCATTAGTTTTCTTCATAACCAACTGGTTAATGTATGGGCTGTATTTTTAGTGAATTACAATGCCCCAAATTGAAATGAAAAAACATCTGCTAATAAGACCAGTTCAAAAATTTGTTCATTCCTCAGAATGATTACACTAGTACAAGTGGTTGTGTGTGTCTTGGCCATGTTGGAAAATGATTTGGGCCCATTTAAAACTACTTACTGCAACAATAGTTAACTACAGGTAACTAGTAAATGTAACTGGTAAGTACTTATGTGCCAGTTACTTTGATAAGCACTTTACTGGATCCTCCTTTTAATCCTCACAGTTGCCCTATAAGGCTGTTACTGTTGTTGCCTCCATTTTATCGGTAAGGAAACGTCTTAGAATACTAAACTAAGGTCCCTTTGAGCTTCATAAGTAGAATGACCAGTTCAGTTTCCTCTGTAGTCAAAGCACAGTTCACAAGACCTACTAACCCTTTAAAGTGGGGTTTTTCTTACACTGTGCCATCAAGGAAATGTTGATACTTTTGTTATTAAAAATTACTTCTAAAATACGTTGATTCTAGGAAATAAGAGCAAAGTACATGTGCTCTGGGAACTGCCAGGTTCCTGAATAAGGCTTGACCTACCTAAGATCCTGTGATGAAGACCTGAAAACTTTTTAAAGTGGGGGAATTAAAAGCACTAGTTTATTTACATTTGTTTTATAGTCTCCCAGTGTAAAAATGCAGGGATATAAAAGAAAAAATTGAAATTTGGGAACTGCTAGAAATGGCACCGGGTGCCAGCCAGTGTTCTATTTTCTTCTCACATTTGTCATTTTTGTAGCCTTGAAATTGAGTCTGTTTTGGAAGAGAGGGCTTTCTTCTATGATGTCACTGTGAGAACTGTTGTGAAGATTTTTTTAGGAAAATACAGTTATCTGTACAGCAAGCTCATGAGGGGCCCGGCTTGTGCTTGAGAACAGGGCATACCAGAAATGAGTCATGAGCGTTCAAGGTGCAACCTGACCCTGCCCCGTTTACGTGCTGCCTTTATGTCTGTCCTCCCCAAACTTCATGTAGCAGCCTGACACTGGGGCCAATTTGCCTTTACTCTCTTTTCTATGATGAACACTTGTGGAGAAACTGTGACAAATCCATTGATCCTAGTATTTTTATTGTTGGAGTCTTGTGGATTCTCTATGAATAATTTCTATTTGATTGTACTGTGTAGAGTTAATACCCACTAGGGATATGTTAATAAAACTATAAATGCATAGTGTAATATAGAATAGCAAAAAAAATTTTGTGAACAATTTATATAGAAAAGTAAGTTGTTTTTTAAGTGTTAGGCATATTTCTTTTGGGAACTTAAAATGTTATAAGAGTTTTTTAAACATTCAATATTTTTAATTATAAAAGACATTTGTTACTAGAGCCAATTATTTCAGGTGTTCTAATTGGAGTATTGATTTTATTACCTCATATACCTCTAGAATGCCACATGTTCTGTTGGGGATAAAAATTGCACAATAAATGTCAAGTCTCTGTTAAGTGTTTCAGCTTGCTCTTTGCTTCTTTCTCCAGTTTATTGTAAAAGCTTGTCTGTTTTGGGAGTAGAAAATTTGTTTTCCCTGACACTCTTTTCTCCGTGCCTGAGTGCAAAAAAAATACTATGTGGTTAATACTCAAAAAAGATATTTATGTCAGGGAAGTGATGAAAAATAATTCAAAAAATTCATTTCCTCTACTGAGCAAAAGGGACAGCCAGTAATGATCCATGATCCAGGAAGTGACCTGTAGTTACGGAGGATTTCCAGCCAGTATTTTGTACATTCACACATTAAATCCCCATGCTTCCCATTCCTAGTACTATTCTAGTAGGAAAAGGAAACTACAGCTGCTACTCCAGACCTACAAAAATGAACATAGTGGTTGCCTATGGTATTTGAACAGTGCTCTGAATATAAAAGTGAAAAGGGTGACATGGTTGTAACCTCCCACTTTTAGTTATTACATAAAGTATAAATCTGACATAACCATTATATAAAGAAGAGCAAACTGAATAAATGTTATTTTATAAACCAAAGTAAATAAAACCTAAGACAAAACAGTTTCATTTTAGGGAAAGTATAAAGTTGTTTAATTTTGCCCTAGAGATAAAAAGTTTTAGTGGATAATTTTGGGTAAAAAGCAGTAATTTAGTCCAAATAATTCTGATTACAATTGGAATATCAAAATGAAATTAAACTTACTCTAAAGCACTATTGAATATGTTATAGCAAGGCACACAGGTACTGATCAAAAAGAAGCTAGGTTATAGGACACAAGATCAGTATACTGAAATAAATTGTTTATTGGCAATAAACAAAATTAATGCAATTCTGTTTACAGTAGTATCAGAAAGAATAAAATATTTAGGAATAAGTTTTAACAAAATAATTGCCAAACTTGAACACTGAAAATGGTATCATTGGAAGGAATTTTAAAAGATCTAAAATAATGGAAAGATAACCCATGACAGTGGGGTGGAAAAATTAAATATTGTTACGAAGGTAATGCTCCCCAAGCTGACTGGCAGATTCAGTGCAATCCCTATTAGAATCTCAGCTGGCTGCTTTGCAGATATTGCCAAGCTGACCCTAAAGTTCATGGAAATATGAGGAACTCAGATAGCCAACAGAAAAAAACCCTGCACATAGGGTCAGTTAGTTCTTAACAGAGGTGCCAAGACAAGTCAATGGAGAACAGTCTTTCTAACAAACAGCACTGGGACAATAGGATATTCACATCATAAAGAATGAAACTGAACCCTATGTCAACACCATCTGCAAAATTTAACTCAAAATGGGTCATAGCAGTCTCTTTAATAAATAGTGCTGGAAAAACTGGCTCTCCACATGCTGAAGGTTAAAACTAGATCCGTATCTTTCCCCATGCACTAAGCTAAAATCAAAGTGAATCAAAGATCTAAATATTAAAACAGAAACACTAAATCTATTGGAAGATAGAATAGGTCTAATTCTTGAAGACATAGGTGTAGGCAAAGACTTTATGAACAAATCCCCAGTTGCCCAGGAAATACCACAAAGAATCAACAACTGGGACCTGTAAAGCTTTTGTTAAAAAGCTTTTGCACAGCAAAAGAAGAGACCAACAGAGCGAAGAGACAACCCACAGAGTGGGAAAAAATTTTTGCCAGCTATTCCTCTGACAAAGGACTAACATCTCGAATATATAAAGAACTCAAAAAACTCAGACCCCCCCAAATTTAAAGACCCAATCCAAAAGTGGGCAGCAGAAATGAATAGACACTTCTCAGATGAAGAAGTAGAAACAGCAAATAGACATATGAAAAAATCTTCAACATCACTGGTCCTTCGAGAGATGCAAATTAAAACAACCCTGAGATTCTACCTCACTCCACAAAGAATGGTTGTTATCAACAAATCAGCCAATAACAAATGCTGGAGGGGCTGTGGGGAAAAAGGAACCTTTCTCCACTGTTGGTGGGAATGTAGACTGGTACAACCACTATGGAAATCAGTGTGGAGATTCCTCAGGGAACTGGGACTAGAGATTCCATTTGACCCAGCTATTCCACTTCTTGGTATCTTCCCAAAAGAATTAAAATCATTATACCACAGGGATATATGCACACCCATGTTTATAGCAGCACAGTTTGTAATAGCTAAATCTTGGAAGCAGCCCAAATGCCCATCAACAGCAGAATGGATTAAGAAAATGTGGTTTTTTATACAATGGAGTACTACTCTGCCATAAAGAATGATAAGCTTGAGATATTCCTAGGTAGGTAAATGGATACATCTTGAAACCATACTCTTAAGTGAAATAAATCGGACACACATATTTAAATACTGCATAGTTTCTCTGGTGTGAGAACTGAAGTGTAAATAAAGACTAAAATGTATTATATTGGAAAAGGGAAGAAAGTGTCCAAATGGGAAAGGGAACAAGAGAGGGGGAACAGAACAGAGGGACAAGAGAAATAAGAAATGGAAGGAAAAAATGTAAACAAATCTTTTGTAAATAAGGAGAGAGGGGATGAGGGGAGGGGAACGGGAAAAAAAGAAGCAACAAGATATATCATGTACAGGTACAAATTCCCTATGATGAATGTTATCACTATGTACATCTAAAATGTACCATTAAAATAAAATTAAAAATAAAAAATGGGTCATAGATTTAAGTGTTCTAATAGCTAGAAGTATAAAAGGTAAAAGAAAGCAATCATCTTGGTTTGGCAGTGCTTTTAACATGATTCTAAAAGCTTAAGCAACAAAAGAAAAAACAGACTTAAAAACCTGGAGGCCTCAAAGGACACCAGGAAAAATGAAAACCAAAATGAGGAAATACTTGCAAATTATATATCTGTTAAATCTGATAGCCAGAATATGTAGAGTTCTTGCAACTCAGTAAAGACAAATAACCCAATTAAAAATGGGCACAGAATCTGAGTATCTGTGCTTCAAGGAAGATACATAAATGGCCATGAGCACGTGAAAACATGCTCAACATCATTAATAAGAGAAACGTAAGTCAAACCACAGTATGAAGTGCGACTTCCCTAGGACGGCTAAAATGAAAAAGATGTGAACATCAGTGAGGATGTGGAGAGATCCAAACCCTCAGACACTGCAAGTAGGACTGTCATGTGGTGTAGTCACTTTGGGAAATAGGTTGGCAGTTCCTTAAAAAGTTGATCATAGGCTCTAGGGGTATAGCTCAGTAGGAGACTGCTTGCCTAGCCTACTCAAGACTCCAGGGGTGGGGTGGGGCTTGAGGTGGAGGGAAGTTACCATATGAGCCAGCAGTTCCACTCATGGGTATATGTATACCGCAAAGAGTTGAATAGGCGTCTGCAAAAAAATTTGTACACAAATGCTCATAAAAGCATTACTTGTAATGGCCAAAAAGTAGAAATAATCTAAGTATCAGATGATGTGTGGATTAACAAAAATGTGGTATATTCTGGAATATTTTTAGCCAAAGGAATAGAGTATTGCCAACATACTTCGGCATGGATGAACCTTGAAAACATGGTAAATAAAGGAAGCCAGATACATAAGCTTAGCCACATACTGTGTGATTCTATTTATGTGAGATGTCCAGAATAATCAAAATGCTAGATAGGCAACAATACACCATTCACATGATTAAGGAACCAGATAGATAATCCTTTTTAAGTGGATGGTACACACGACATTTATCAAGAGCCTCTTACTGCCAGGTACAGTGGTGCATACCTATAGGCCCAACTACTTGAGGTGCTCTCCAGCCCAGGAGTTCAAGGTTAGCCTGGGCAACATAGCAAAACTCTGTCTTTAAAAAAAAAGCAAGCTTGATATGTCAATGGCTAGATAACTGAAGAAAAATGACATGTTCCGGTGGACAAGATGTTCCTTGTCATTATTAGTTATCTTTTAACAAATTGGGTTAAACCATGGTTTCAGAATATGGTTTCAACAAACATTCATCCTCATTTCACAAAATTATTGGACCGATTAATTTTGTTGTTTGTCCCATTTTTAGTACTGTGGTACCTTGGTTCATGAACGTAATTTGTTCCATGATTCTGGGGAAGATGGCCACATTCAGGTTAGTGCGAGGAAGGTGGGTGCAGTGTGGATGCAAACGGAAGTAAGTTTTTCCCAAATACTTCTGTTTTCAAATGGAATTGTTTGTGAACAGAAGTGTTCATGAACCAAGGTATTATTGCCCTAGAAATAATAATTTAGCTGGGCATGGTAGTGCATGCTTGTAATCTCAGCACTTTGGGAGGCTGAGGCAGGAAGATTGCAAGTTCAAGCTCAGTCTGGGTAATTTAGTGATACCTTGTCTCAAAAAGGCTGCGGTGTAGCTCCGTGGTAGAGTGCCTTTTGTTTTGATCCCCAGTATCACCAAAACAAAAACAACAAAAAACCACGAGAATGTGTAAGAATGCTATTAATACAAATGAAATAGAATGAACAGTAGGCAATGAGGGTGAATAGAAGCAGAAGGATCAAAAATTGTAACTATAAATACAGACTTATTTTTTAAAAACAATCTTAATTCACATCTTGATATTAAGTGAAGTTTAAAATAGACTTTAACTCTCCACTACATTCTAGGGAGAAACAGGCCCTGCTGAGTTAAAAGAACTAGGCCATAAGAATCTATATGGGTGGTACCTACCTGCAATCCTAGCACTCATGAAGATGAGGCAGGAGGATCTTGAAATTCAAGCCTGACCTGGGCAACTTGGTGACTGAGTAAGATTGTCTTAAAATTTTTAAGAAGGGCTGGTGCTGGGGATTTAGCTCGGTAGAGTGCTGGCCTAGCAAGCACAAGGCCCTGAGTTCAATCCCCAGCACCAAAAAAAAAAAAAAAAAAAGGAAAAAGGGCTGGGGATATAGCTCCCTCTGAAGGCCCTGGATTCAATCCCCAGTACTGCTAAAAGAAAAAAAAAATTCCCATTAGAACCTCTGCACAGAATCACTTTTCCACTGTTGGCTTATTATACAGTTTTTAATTTCTTCTTATAGCACTTGCTGTCTGTAGAGGAAGGCCCACATTATTAGTCTAGGAAGACGGTATCAGAAAGACAAATGGATAAGCCTTTTCCAAAAAATGAAAATTTCACTATCAAAAAGGCATTGTCCTATAATCATTGAAATGAAGGAGTTGCTGTCCAAGAAAACCCCAAAACTAATGCATATAACCTTCTCAAAGTTAGGCCAAATCATAATCTGAAAGTCTTTAATATTAAACAAAAAGTATACTAAAAACCATTTTAAGGATGATTAGTCCACGCTAGAAGCAATCTTTCCCACTCTGTTAGGCAGACAAGCTTGCCCGCCGATACTACAGGCAGCACACTGCAGGCTCAGCCACCGTCAGCCTGTGTGCCCGTGCCCTCCGCACTTCCCTTTGCTCTGCTCAGAAAAGTAAATGGAATTAAGTGTCTTGTCTTTGTTCAGTAAGACAATACCTATTCAGTGAGCAGATGTTGCCATTGCCTAGGTACTAAGTGCCTAGCCATGAAAATAATTGGGGAGAATATTTAAAATCTGGTCACTTAAATTTGTTCCTAACAAGTTTTACAGCTACTTGTTTTTTTTTAAACAAGTAGCTGTATAATCCATTTTTATATCCCTCCTCCTCCATCCCTCCATTCCCCTCCTTGTCTTATTTCCCCCAGTACTCTGAGACCCAGGAGACCTTTGTGCTGAGTTACATCCTCAACCATCCCCTTTTGAACAATTTTTTGTGCTGAGATATGGTCTTGTTAAATCACTAAAATGCCCAGGCCGGTCTCTAAGTGAATCTTCTTGCCTCAGCCTCCCAGAGTGCTGGAATTACAGGGATGTATCACTGTGCCCAGCACTTTTTAAAATTTCTTTTTCTTGTAAACATTTATCAAGTTAACTATGCAAGTAGTCATTCTTGGACCCTGACCCTAGGTCCTCAGTTCCCTATCACTAGGAAAAAGATAGGCTGTGGAGAAATGGTGCTACAATCATTTCAGAACAGCTCTGGGGTACCTCTCATACCAGCTGCCACTGGTCACTGGGTTCAAACCAGTGGCCTCTGCTTGGGGAGAATTAGAAGTAGCCCTGTAAGTTCAGGTGCTAGAAACAAGGAAACCAATCTTGGTGCCAGGCCTGGTTCAGGTGCTCCCACAGGGAACACAAGAAGATCTTACTGGCTGCAGGTTACACTGGCTACAGCTTACCATACAGCATTTTTTAAAAAATGAGTACAAACCCATTTTTAAAAAGTGGTCCACACTCATTTTAAAATGGAGTACGTGAAGAGCTGCGAGGTTTGTTTTTCCTGAAGTTCTATGGCTAAAGACTATGTTATAATGAAAACTTCACAGGAAATCATTCTTTTAGTGGAAAGGATAACAACTTTAAACAATTGCAGGTGAGAGCTCTTTCTACTCAAGACTAGCCTAGAAATGTTTTGTGAAAAATAAGTCACTTGTACCAGAAATGGGCAGGTAGAATCTGAATTAAAAACACAATGACATTTACATCAGCACTGCCCAGAATTAAATAGTATCAATTTAGCAAAACATATACAAGATCTATAAGAGAAAAACTACAAACCTGATGAAAGAAATCAAATTAATAAATTGAAAGAGATGACATGTTCATGAACAGGAAGATTTGATAATGTGAATCGTCAAATTCCATTTATTTGAATTTGATCTAAAGATGTGACAAAATCCCAACAAGTTATTTTGTAGGTTTTGTTTTTCCTTTTTGCTATACTGGGGAATGAACCCAGGTCTTTACACATGCTGCGTAAGTGGTCTACCCTGAGCTCGAATGTAAAAGACTCAATAGGCAACTCATTATTGAAGGAAAAGAACAATGAGTACTGACACTGCCTGATTTAAAGATTTACTATAAAGCTACAGTAATCAAAACAGTATGGTACTAGAAAAGAGCCTAGAAATAGACTCACATAAATAGGTCAGTGGACTTTTGACAAAAGAACAAAGAATACAATAATACAATAAGAAAGTCATATTTTTTAAAAATGATGCTGGAACAGCTGGACATCCACATGCAGAAAAATGAATCTAGACACAGACCTTACCCTTCATGAAAATTACTCAAAACAGATCATGGACCTACATGTAAAACAAAACCTATAAAACTCCTAGAAGACAACTTATAAGAAAATCTAGATGCCCTTGGGTTTGGCAATGACTTTTTAGACCTGACATCAAAGGCATGATTCATGGAAGAAAGAATTGATAAAGTGAACTTTGTTGAAATTAGAAATTCATGTTCTGTAAAAGACATGTAAAAGAATAACACAAGCCACAGATTGAGAGAAGGTATTTGCCCAAATTCAACATATATAAAGAACTCTGAAAACTCAACTGTGAGAAAATGACCCAATTTTTAAAATGAGCCAGACTTTAACAGATACCAAAGAAGATACACACATGGTAAATAAACATATGAAAAGATGTTCCCCACCACAGGTTAGTAGGGAAGTGCAAACTAAAACAGCAATAAGTTATCACTACAGTATTAGAATAGCTAAAGTCCAGGGCACCTAAGATACCAAATGCTGGTGAGGATGTGGAGCTCACATTCATTGCTGCTGGGAACGTGAAGTGGTGCCACTTTGGATAAGAGTTTGGTAGTTCCTTACAAAACAAAATATACTCTTACCAAATCCAGCAATCACGCTCTTTGGTATCTACCTCAATGCCCAGATGAGCTGAAAATGTCTATCCACACAACCTGCACACACACAAAAATTTTTTTTTGGTATTGGTATCAAACCCAGCACTTTGCACAGGCTAAGCAAGTGCTGTGCCACTGAGCCACATCTACAGCTCTTTTTGAGACAAGATCTCACTAAATTGCCCAGGCTGATCTCAGACTTGGGATCCTCCTGCCTCAACCTCCTAGAGTGCTGGGTTTAGAGGTGTGTACCACCACACTCAGGTGTAGCAGCTTTATTCTGAATTGCCCAAATTTGGAAACAACTAAGATGCCCTTCAGGAGGTGAACAGATAGAAATGGTGATACATCCAGATTCAGTGCTAAAAGTGAGCTATCAAGCCATGAAAACAAAGGAAGAAAATTTAAATACATAATAGTATGCAAAAGAAAATCTGAAAGGGCTGTATGATTCCAACCACATGACATTCTGGAAATGGCAAAACTTTGGAGACAGAAAAGGGTCACTAGTTGCCAGGGGTTGGGGGAGGGTGAAGAGGTTATAAATTGTCTGAACTTTTAACATGTACAATCCCTCGTGGCCCCTAACATAAACTATGGTCATTAGATAAAAATGGTATGGCAGTGTAGGTTCATCAGTTTTAACAAATGAGCCACTGTGGTGGAGGTGGCTTTGTTAGTCCCTTCCCTTCTTTTCTGCCTTGGAGTATGTTGTGTGTGTATGTGAGATTCCATTTTTATGTCCCCTGTAGGCTTGATATGCCTGTTTTCTTTTTTTAGTGGTTGGTTTAAAGTTTATAGGTTTACAGTATGTATCTTGAATTTATCACACTGAGGTGTAATAACCTCAGTGTATTATTTCTTCTATGCTAGTATTTGTGCTATTGTTATCTTTTTTGTATTTGATATGCACCCTATATGATTATTAGTTGCAAGTAATTTTAAAATAAGAAAATGTTCTCATATTTAATCACATATTTCAGTGCTTTTCATTCTTTTTAGATTCAGATTTCCATATGGTTTCATCTTCTGCTGAAGGCCATGCTTTTCCTTTAGTACATTTTTTAAAAAATGCTTTAGCACTTTTTGTAGTGCATGTCTCCTGGGGATGAATTTCTCTAGCTTTCTATGTCTGAAAAATTCTTTATTTCACCTTGATTTTTGAATATAGGTTCTCAGATGAGACTTTTTCTTTCAGCATTGTAAAGATGCCATTCCATTTCTTCCAGCTTGCATAGTTTCTGGTGTGAAGTGTGATGGATGATTTTAGGTGTCAATGTGAATACCTAGAGAGCTGGTAAACATTATTCTCAGTGTGTCTGTGGTAGTGCTTCCAGGAGAGACTGGCTTATGATTCTGTGGACTGAATGGGGAAGGTCTATCCTCAGTCTGGGCGGGGCTGACCAGCTAGGGCCCCAGATAGAGCAAAAGGCAGAGAAAAGACAAATTCTCCCCACTGCCCTGGAGCAGGGACAGACTTCTCCTGCCCTTGGGCATCACAAATCCAAGCTTTTTGGCCTTTGAACTCTGGGACCTGCCTCCTGCCCCGCCCCAAATTCACAGGCCCTTGGCCTCAGGCTGAGTCGTACCATTGGCTTCCCTGGTTCTGAGGCGCTCAAGACTTGGCCTGAGCCATGCTACCTGCATCCCAGGAACAGGAGGTTGTGGGATTTCTCAGTCCCGTAAACATGCAAGCCAGTTTCCCTAATAAACCACCTTTTACCGCTGTATCTATACTTGTCATCTAGCTTTTATCATCTGTCATTTATCTCCTATTAATTCTGCCTCTCTCAAGAACCCTAATACATAAACTTGCTTATATTTCTTTTATCTAAGTATCTTTGTATATGTGTTCTTTTTTCTATGCTTTTAAAATTGTCTTCATTTTTGTTTTCCAAGTTTATGGTCCTTGTTTTTCATGTTTAATAAATACATATGCATATATATGCACATGTATATGAGAGAAAAAGGGAGCGAGAGAGAGGGAAAGAGGGAGAGAGGGAGAGGGAGACAGAGAGACAGAGCGCCAAAATAATGTCTGCACACTTCAAGAAAAACTCATATAAATATTTTAATACACACCAGACATTGACTGTTGGTAAACTGACTGCTTTGTCCACATGCACATTAGGGTTTCCACGATATCTCAGTAAATTTAGTATTAAAATATTCATGCAAATTTTTCTTTTCTTGAAATGTGTATATATTTTTTTTGGCAGACTCTGGAAATTGTTGGATTTACTCATATCCAATTAATGTTTCCCCAGTTTTGAGGAGTTTCACTCTCTGCATGTGCAAATCAGGTCTTGACCAAGACTCAAAGGAATCGCTACAAACACATAAATCCTTTTCTTTTTGTCTACTTCCTGTCTTTTACCTGACAAATTCTTTCTTGACCTCTGCTTTTACCTAAAACAAGCAAGATCTCCGGGCCCTGTTTTGGTTACCTGTTTCTATGCTGCAGCCTAGAAAATGCTTCCACCAATAAACTTGGAGGATAGTCAAGGCCACTTCTTTTTTCCATCTTTTCTCTACGAGATCTTCTACTGCCATCTATTTAATGTCTGAAACAGTGTTTCACACAGTTTGTTTAGTTTTCTAGTTTGCAGTAGAAGACAATTCCCATAGACATTACTCTTTCATGAACCAAAGTGGAAGTATAAAAATTAAGGCAGTATGTAGAAATGCCTAGAATGTGAAAGGACATGATAAGTGATTATATGAATCAGTGATCTGAAATACCTTCAATAATGATAATAACATCAGCTAAAATTTATTAGGCTCTTACTATATGTGTTAGGTTTCTGTTGCTGTGACCAAATACCTAAGACAAACAATTTAAAAGGAGGAAAGATTTATTTTGGCTCATGGTTTTAGAAGTTACAGTCAATTGTCATTTGGCTCTGTTCTTGTTGGGTTAGGCAGAACATCCTGACAGAGAGAGAGAGAGAGAGAGAGAGAGAGAGAGAGTGAGTTGTCTGGGGACAAATTATCCCCTTCAAAGGTACACCCCCACTGACCTACCTTTTCCAACTAGGCCCCTCTTCCTAGTTTCCACCACCTCTCCACAATGCTACCTGCTGGACCAAGCCTTCGATATAAACTCTGTTCCGGGTCATTAGAGCCACACTATAACATGACATATGAAACAGCATACTGCTTTCCATACGATATCATATTTAATCCACATGAGACTGGGTAATGCTACTTTCTCCATTTAATACAAAAGAAATCTACAGATGCACCCCAGGAATTCAGGAATGGCTCAAAATACATAAATCTCAATCACTGTAATATATCGCATAAACAGAAAGATAAAAATCACATGATCATCTCAATTTACCCAGAAAAAAATCTATGACAAAAGCCAATATCCTGAAGAAAATAGGTACAGAAAGATTTTATCTCAATCTGATAAAAGCCATTCATGACAAACCAATGGTCAACATCACATTAAATGGGGAAAATCTGAAAGACAAGCATAGTGCTATCACCACTCCTGTTCAATATAGTTCCCGAAACACTGATCAGAGCAATCAGGCAAGAGAAAGAAATAAAAAAGATATGTATAAGAAGGAAGAGGTCAGATTATCATTATGTGCAGATGACATGATCCTCTACATAAAAGACCCAAAAAGTTCCACCAAAAAGACTTATGGAACTAATAACCAAATTTGGGAGCCAAGCATTGGTGGTGCATACCTGTAATCCCAGCACTCAGGAGGGAGACTGCCATCGGTTCAAGGCCAGCCTAGGTTGCCTAGTGAGTTCGAGGCCAGGCTGAAGCACACAGCAAAACCCTGTCTCAAAAAAATAACAAACAACCAAAACCCCAAAAAACCAAATTTGGTAGCGTAACTGGATACAAAAGCAATACACAAAAAAACAGTGTTCCTATACACCAAAATAACTCACTGAGAAAGAAATTACTGCTCAAAATAGCATTGAGAAAAATTAAATACTCAGGAATTAACCTAACCAAGGAAGTGAAAGACCTCTACAGTGAAAACTACACTACTCTGAGAAAGGAGATGGATGAGGACATCAGAAAATGGAAAGATACTTCCTGTTCCTGGATAGGCAGAATCAATATAGTCAAAATGGCCATATTTCCAAAATTGATCACAGATTCAATGCAATCCCAATCAAAATACCAACAACATTCTTCACAGAACTAGAGAAAATAATCCTAAAATTTATATGAAATCAAAAGAGAACTAGAATAGCAAAAGCAATCCTGGCTAACAAGAGCAAAGGGGGAGGCATCACAATCTCAGTTTCAGGTTATATTACAAAGCTACAGTGATAAAAACAGCATAGCATTGACAAAAAGCCCAGACATGTGGACCAATGGAACAGAAAAGAGGATGTAAAAACAACTCAAGGCACACTCAGCTACTTGATCTTTGACAAAAGAGACCAAAAACACGCACCGGAGGAAAGATAACCACTTTAACAAATGGTGCTCGGAAAACTGGCTTTCCACATGCAGAAGATTGAATCTAGATCCAGATCTCTCACCATGTATTAAACTAAAATAAAAATGGATGAAAGATCTAAATGTTAAAATAATCTGATGGAAGATAAAATAGGTAAAACTCTTGTTATGGTTTGTATTCAAATATCCCCTCCAAGCCTCATCTACTCATAGGTGGGGCTTTTCAGACCTGGTTGGATCTAGGGCATGTGATACTGGGATTAAGAGTGTGTGGTTCTAAATTAATCCACTGATTGGAATGAACAGTTTTGGGTGTCACCACCCAAAAGGCTCGTAGCCTGGATGGGCTAAAAGGGAAAGACAGCGAGCTGTTTGCTGCTTGCTGTCTCCTTCCTGCTTTGCCATGAACAGTTTCTCCTCTGCAATGCCCCTCTGCCATGCCCCCTGCGTTGGAGTCAGCCAATTATGGACTGAAACCTCTACAAACTTTGAGCTAAACAAACTTTCCTCCCTTAACTCTGAGTGTTGGGTATTTTGCCCTAGCAACAAGAAATGCAACTAAAACAACTCTTACAGGCATAAACAATGACTTTCTGAACAGAAACCCAGAGGTATAAGAAATAATACCAAGAATCAACAAATGGGATCATATCAAATAAAACAGCTTCTGCACAGGAAAAGAAAAAACTAAAAAAAAAAAAATTAGATCCCCAAAATAAAAAATCCAATCAAAAAATGGACAACTGAAATGAACAGACACTTCTCAGAAATACAAATGATATAAATACATGAAAAAATGTTCAACATCTCTGGCCATTAGAGAAATGCACAGTAAAACAAATGATATTCCATCTTACCCCAGAAAGAATGGCTAAGCAGGGAAAAAGGAACTCTTCTACACTGCTGTGGGAATATAAACTAGTACAACTGCTATGGAAATCAGTATGGAAATTCCTCAAAAAACTAAAATTACAAATTCCATTTGACCCAGCTATTCCCCTTCTAGGTATCTTCCCAAAAGAGTTAAAGACACATTACACTGATACACACATGTCCATGTATAGCAGCACAATGCATGGTAGCTAAATCTTGGAAATTACCTACACGTTCATCAACAGATGAATAAAGAAAATGTGGGATTTATATACAATGGAGTACTACTCTGCCATAAAGAAGGATAGACTTGAGTCATTTGTAGAAAAATGGATGCACCATGAGACCATAATGTCAAGTGAAATAAATCAGATACACAATCTTAAATATTGCATGGTTTAGGGTTGACGATTTAGCTTAGTGGTAGAGCTCTTACCCAGCAAGTGCAAGGCCCCAAATTTGATCCCTGGTACCCCCCCAAAAAAGAAATATTGCATGGTTTGTCTTGTATGAGAAAACCAAAATACAAATAAAAAGCAAAATAAAAGATAGATGCTAGGAAGTAGGGAGATAGATCTTTTGCAAATGGGAAGAGATGGAAGGAGTGGAGAGCTGGGGCACAGTGAATCCCAGGGCCTCAGAACAGTGAAGGCAGCTGGAAACCCCAGGGAAACCTTGCAGGGCTGAGGCAGTAATGAGGTCCTATGGAAAAATAAGGTAGATAACATCTGTGGCATCTAATTCCTTCTTTTCTGGAAGTTCAGACTTCATCACTTTAGAATAAAGTGGGAAATTCTATATCAAATATAACTGCCTGTAAAATTTTAAATTGTTTCAATCTAACAGCCACTTTTTCTTTCATCTTTTTACCAAATCATCTCAGAGATATATCCCAATTTCAGTAAGAAAAATTACAATAAAAAAGTGTTTTAGAATTTTCTCAAATTTGTTTAATATTTCTACTGAGAATGAATAAGTCAGAATTCACAACTCTAGTAAGAAACAATATCTTGAAGCCACACTTAGGAGGAAGCAAGGTGTTTTGGGTTTTTTTGATTTTTTTCCCCGAGTACTGAGGATTGAACCCAGGGTCTTCATTGCATTCCCATCCACCCCCCACTCCTCTTTTTTCTTTTTTACTTTTAGACAAGATCTTGCTAAATTGCCCAGTCTAGAGTGGAACTCAAGATCGTCCTGCCTCAGCCTTCTAGAGTACTGGGATTACAGCTGTTCCCACCACACTGAGCTTAGAGGAAGCAGGACGGACTACCCATCCGAGGCGCTATATGTACCTTTTCAGAGTGGGCACGAGACTTAGCCATTGTGATTCTTCAGATCAAGCAGAAGTGTAGCAGAGTGGAACTCATTTGATATGGAAAGCTAGAGACAATTTATTTTATTCAGCTTCATGAGAAAGAGTCCTCAGGTAAGAAAATATACTTTGATACTCCTGCTAAAATAATATATTAGCCTAATTAGACATTATCAACTGAAAATCAGTACCCATATTTTTGCACGTACACTGTCTTAACTGCCTAGAACACTCTTTGCCCCAGTCCCCGTCTCTGTTTGGCCTTGAAAAGGGTGACTTTCCCACCCCAATGCCTAGGTAGTTAGGATGCAGTTCTGTGCTTAGTACTCACTAGTTGGTGAGTGTAATAACTGAAGTTATTTTCAAATTTTCTCAGTTTTGCAATTTAGTAGGACACTGACAAACAGATGTTTTTTGTTTGTTTTTGCGGTACTGGGGACTGAACACAGAGCCTTCATTCCCAGCCCTTTTCCTTCCTTTTTCTTTCTTTCTCTCCCCTCTCTTCCTCCCCCTTTTCTTTCTTTCTACTTTCCTTCCTTTGAGGACAGTCTTGCTAAGTCACTAAGTTGCCCGGGCTGGGATCAAACTTGTGATCCTCCTGCCTCAGTCTCTTTTATGATAATGCATAGTGAGATCCAAGATTATTTCAGATTATATAAAGAGGTAAACAAATGACCATGTCGAGTTCCAAAAACACATGCCCCTGTTACTAGGACTGAAAAATACTATGGGAGACTTTTAGTCTAATGGAGTAAAGACAAGTTTAAAATAAATCAAAGAAACTTGCTCTTTGGTCTTTTTCCTTTAAAACTTTTGGTTTTCATCTCCATATGAAAGGAGTTGAAACTTAAAGCTTTAAGGATTTTCACACCTTAGTTTTTTCATACTCTAATGTTTTTAATATTTCGATTGAATTATTAGTAGTACTAGTACTAGGCATTGAACCCAGGACCCTCTCTATGAGCTACATCCCCACCCCTTTAAAAATTTTTTGAGACAGGCTCTCCCTAAATTGTCCAGACTATGCTTGAACTTGTGATCTTCCTGCCTTAGCCGCCCAGAGTGCTGGGATTACAGATATGTACCACCATCCCTGGCTCCCGAATTTTTTGGTGGAAAAAACCGTGAGTTTTTCGGTGGAATTTTTTATTAAATGCTTCATATCCCTCGTTCCTGCAGAGCCAAGTCTTAGGGAACATACATTTCAGTGGAGACAGAAAATAAACAAAAGTAAAATTATAACTACCAGGTAATAAATGCTATGGTCACAAGTGAAGCAAGGGAAGAGGATTATGGGGTGGGGATGAAGAGTTTGCTGTTTCCTGCAGGTGGTGAGAAAAGGCCTCCCTGGTGAGATGACATCGAAACACGTATTTGAAGCTGTGCAGTTACCTAAGAGTGTATCAGGAAGTGTGAAAGGCCTGGGATAGAGCTTGCTTAGGAGGCTTGAGAAACAAGAAGCAGGCCAGTCTGGCTGGAACACAGAGGAAGTAGAAAACAGGGTCAGAAGGAGAGCGAGAGCCTTGCTGGTACTTTGTTTTTCTGAGATCTGAAGTTATAGGAAGTGTCTGAGAAATGCCATGATTGGACATGTTTTCAAAAGAGCATGATCCGCTGTGCATAAAACAGAATGTGTGTTTAGGATTATGGTGGAAAAACAACTAAGAGAGTATTTTGATAATTCAGGCAAGAAATTAATGACTGATATTAAGATAACAGAAATGAGAAATAGATTCTGAATGTACTTTGAAGGTAGAGCCAGTGAATTTTGCTAAGGTGTTGAGTCCACTGCATGAGAAACAGAGAAGCCAAGCATGAATCCAAGATTTTGGGCAAATGAAAGTATGAAAATGCCATTACTAAGCAGGAAAACACTGAGAAGGAGGTGTTTTGGAAGAGGAGGTTAGGAAATTGGGAGTTTTGCTTTTGGATATGCTAAGTTTGACATACAAATCATCTGCCAAATCTTACTGATGTTCAAACTGCATGGTACATGGGTTGGTTGTCTACTTCATGTGTCTTTCAGGAATCTAGGCTGAAAAGAACAGCCTCTGTTGCTTTCTTTAAGACAGCTTGTAAGTAATGCTACACATTAAACATATAGCCAGGCATAGTGGTGCACATCTGTAATCCTAGCAATCTGGGAGGCTGAGGTAGGAGGATCACAAATTCAAGTCCAGTTGAGATAACTCAGCAATTTAGCAAGACCCTCCCTCAAAATAAAAACGGGTCGGGATGCAGCTCAGTGCAAAGGCCCCAGTCTGAATCCCCAGTACTAAAAAACAAGTATCCGTATAAAGAGCTCAAATTACCCTGTTGATATCTATTATGATACAAACAGAATGCTTCTATTTTAAAACTTCTATAAAGCCCTTAAAGACACACAAATGATTTTGTATTTGGCTATGTAAATTGTAAACTATAGTGCTTCTATTTCTATAGGTTTTGAATCTGGACAGGGAGCTATACTCTCCCAAAATACCAAATTATTTTGAATAGTTACTAGCTTTAGTTTCTCATTTTAAAAAAGTTAAAATTCCTACAGAATTAGTGTAGAATTCAACTTGAATTGACTGGAGCCTGGCCCTAGATTGTAGCCTTCGGTATTTTTATCTAAATATACTATAAAGACACATAGCGAAAGAATAGCTTTATATGCTCAGTGGCACACCATGTGCTTAGTGTGCATGAAGCCTGGGGTTCAATCCCCAGCATACCACACCACACGTAGGCACATACACACCCACACCTAATTAGAATATTTAAATATTCTGATTTCATCAAATTGTACAATAATATGTATCAATAAGGGATATACCTTTTCATATTTGTGTTTACCAAACACGTTATCCTAATAGTACATTAATAATTATAGTTCGGTTTTGAAAACTAGGAAGAAAACCTCACAAACTAACAAACATACTAAATGAATAACAAATTCTATTCCAAAAACATGATTTTTACAGGAAAATGTAAAGTAAAGTAAAATGTATGGAAGAGTTTTGTTGTTAAAACAGAGATAAAGAGAACACATATGTGGCCATGAGCTGAAACACATGGATCCATTCAACAACATTCATTCATCGAAGACAAAAACCCTAAATTAAGTGAGTTGCTCTTAGTTACATATGTTTACTAAGGGAAAGGCATCCTGAGGAAGCAGGATCATCTTAATTTGCCAGTAAAATCAAACATATGAAATATAACATAAAATAAAAATTTTGTTTCTCCATAAGACCAAGTCTAGGGATATAAGAAAAAATGCAAATATAAAGCTGCCAGACCAATCTTTTATACAAATACCTTCCACAGTTCCATTTCAGAGGCGGGGATAATGGATTTAGGGGAGACAATCTTTGAATCAACATTTTACCTTCAATTCTCTGCTTCACTGACTTCTGACAGTTAGGCGAATTGGGGGTCATCACGTTTAAAAGAAAGGCTGCCAAAGCTTCATAAATGCAATCTAAATTAATATAAATTCCAAATGCCTGGGCAATTTTCTGTAGTTCTCAGAATTCTACCTCAAAAAACTATCAGATTTAAAACATAAGCCTTTCTTGAGATGGTATAATTTTAGCAAAAGCATTACCCAAATTGAGATAATTAAGGTAACACTGAAAACTATCCCATATTGTTATTCTGGGTGGTTTGGGCTGAGTATGTGTATGGGAGGGGAGGGGAAGTACAACAATTAACTTAGAAAATTTTGAAAATGTTTAAGTCTGATCAAAATTCACAGGTTCCTCAGTACATGTTCAGGAGCCTACCTCTTTGAAATTGGATGCTACTGCCCACCAAGATGTTCCACTTAAAAACATCTTAAAAACTTCTCCAACTGCCACTAGTATAGAAATGTGCCATCTTATACTCATAGTTGACTAGTGATCCACTGTCAGCCAAATAGGTACACTATACCTTTGACTAGTCCCAGTTTCTAGCTTAGGGAAAGTATGGGTGCAGACCCTTACCTGCTCCTCCTTTTTGTCCAACACTACTTTTGTGATTATTCTCCAACAAACACTATTTTTCTTGATAATATTACAACTTACATGCTTAAATAATCAAATACTATGTCACAGAGCAAAACCTAAAGTAAGGAACATTAGAAAGAACGAAAACAATGGAAAAACTAGATATTATCAAGTTTTAAAGAGGAAAAAAAAAATGCCCAAACTCCCTTTTCTTTAAACATTCAAATTTCACTGCAGTTACAAGGAAAAAAAAAGAATCTACAAAAATGTTCAAATTTCTAGATATTGCCCTCCTTTATGCCACATTTATATAAACAACCTTTAAAATATCATTGCAGGAAAGAATTAGAATAAAAAACACAGCAACATATGTTTTCTACTATTAAGAATAATATGAACTTAACCAAAATCAGGTCAGAAAATTCAAAGAATTAGGAACTGATTCTTTTTAGAGACTCCTAAAATACAAGCATTTGGAATAACTTTTAAATATCAATTTTGACAGTCTTTTCAAAAACAAGTAGTTATTCCTGTCTATGTAAAAATTTTCAGAGTAATTTTACTAGGAGGAAGCAGGGTGAAATTTGGAATGCTCACATGTGGCAATAGCATGGAATAACAAATGGCAGGTGGGAAAAGGGAAGGAGGAAAAAGAAAATGATAGAGTGAATTATAACTCTAAACAACAAAGGTTTACCAAAAAAAAAGAGTAGTGATGAGGAACTTGAATATATCTTATCCTGCCAAGTAAGTGCTCCACCATTCAGCTACACTCCCAGCCCAACAATTTCATATCTTAAAAATAAAACTGGAATGTTCTTTCATTTAAAATGTACAACACAGGAGATGCTTTCTAATAGTTAAAAAAAAAAGTACATAATTTCCCAGCAAATGAGATTTCTGGATGAAAAATTACTAGAGCAAACCCTTTAATCAAAGATTTATTTTTTGTTTCCAATATGACAATCTGTTATGATTCATGAATTTCCACCTCAGTAAGTTTTAAGACACTGACGTTGCATAGATAGTTTAGGTCCGTATGTCAAGCACTCACCCAGCAAAGAGAATAGCAGCCACACTCTCACATGGACAGAGCTCGCTGCTTCCTGGACATTTTAAAGTGCAAAGAGTTGTGTTGTGGAGAAAGCTGTAGTTTTTACTAAATTTTCAATTAGTGAATCACATGTTTTTTCAACTTGACACTATTACAGTCATCAGAAAGCTATTCACTTACACAAGTTATAGCTAATGTTATGCTAAATGCCCATTTGTAACTGCAAGAAACTCAGACACACCATTGACTATGATACTATACAAAATCATGACACACATTTCGGTGTAAGATATTTACTTCTCTCTCTCAAAGCAAAAAAAACCAAAAAAACAAAAAAAACCCACGGTCCAGATTTATATAAGTAGTGCCTCCTTTTAAATAACTTAAAAATAAAATGCTGCCCTGTCTGTAAAATTCTAAATATTTCTAGTCCATTTTACAGAATGTTAAAATGCTTACGAATGTACTATCACCCAGTAAATAGACATTATGGCACTAATGCCAGTTTACCCACAAAAAAAGAAAGAAAGAAAAGTCATCACATTGGCTCATGGAAATGTCTAGGATTATTTATCTCTTAAACATTCGCAAAATTGAAACAAGGGAAAAAAGTGAAACAGAAATAAATTTTAGAAAATAGTAACTATGATATAAAAGAGTACTGAAAGATCTTCATTTAATTCGTAACTAAGTCATTTCTGGAATGAACATTTTTGTGGACAATAAGGTTAGGAGAGTGTGACTCTCAATGCTCAGGTCAAAATCACAAGGTATGCAGAAATAATTACTAATTTATATCAAGACAGACCTTGAAACAGAGTGACTGTTTAAAAACCACACACCAACATTCAGCCAGAATAGTCAAGATTGACAGACACTGACAGTCTTTAGTAAAACAAAACTGAAAGTTATAATACCATGGATGTCACTTACCAATGCAAAGAAAAGAAGCATGATTGCAATGTACGATACACACTGACAGGCTAAAATGAGAAATTACGAACAATTTAAGTAACCAAAACTTTTGCTATTAAAGCAGAAAAACATGATTAGAAGGAAGTAGTTTTAGTTCTGTGTCCTGTTCAATTGCTCTTTACATAAAATATTTGCTCCATCTTGAAAAAAGTGGCTTCCGAATGGCACCGGCTCCTTCATGTTGGAAAGGAGAAAACGAGCTTTGTAGAGAGACTCAACAAACTTGTTTCCAAGATGATTCACTCCATCAAGTTTAGAGTATCTCCAAATCTACATGCCGAACTTCAGGATTTCGTTTCTGGAAAGAAAAATAACCAAATTATTCATAGCAAACAAAATCTTGTTCTTTTTATTCCCTTTATTACTGTTGATATATCTAAGCTAGATTTGAACATAGCAAGTCTTCCAGATAGATGAGGAAGGTTACTTAGACAGAAAAAACACCAGGCACAAAGGCAGAGAGCCCAGAAAGCAGGCACTGTCTCCATGGTATGGTCAGTCAGCACAGAAGCTACAAAAAGGGCAGCCTTAGCAACGAGGCTAGACAGACAGGCCAAAAGCAGGTTGCTAAAAATGGTATATACTAGTTTAAGGAACTTCAGTTCAGCATCAACAAACAGTATCTGCCTTCAATGGACTTATAGTTAGTTAGGAAATATAGGTACAATACTCTGCTGCTATAGAGCAAAGTGAAGGTTCTGGGTTTCTCCTTCCTGTGGATATACAAAAGGATACCTAACTTAATTTGGAGGGAATTAAAAATACTGTAGAATGTGAGAATGGAGGCTAGAAAGCAGTGCATAAAAGTGCACAAATGTACACTTAGTACAGAGAAAATAATGTTAAATCAGGAGAAGCAATATAAAACATATAAAAATATGGCATAAAAAAATGCTAAAAGTATTACTAAACAGTTATCTATGACAGGCAGAATTAGGGAATAAATAGAATGAGGTCAGTGATACTTGTTACTAGCTTTTTACACTTGTTTTGACTTTATATATTTTGTGTATGAGTTGCTAAAAATTAAAAAACTAAATCAACAAGGGGAGAAAAGCTGTTGTAATTGATCCTAAAATTAATCAAGATTAATAACTTTTAGCTTAAAAATAATACCCAGAACCATGTGCATATTACTTATATTAAAGGGATTTAGTTCTAAAAACAAAATTCTGGTATGATACCGGAGTTTCACTTGACTACAGCATTCTTTGAGTGAACACAAGGACTCTTCCTGTAGCCAAAGCTATTTGAGTGTGCCTCAGGGTCTTTTCTTTAGGGTCCCAGTGTGGGTGGCCAGGGATCCCCAAATACATATAGAGAGAGCACACTACTGTTCTCAAGTTTTTCTCAAACTATACCTGTCTCTAGAACTTCTTAAAGTCAATATTAAAAAAATTTCTCCAAACAAAAATAAAATCCTTGCCTATCTAAATATGACTTGAAATATTTAGCTGTTCATGAGAAATTTGATATTGCTTCACCAAAAAAAGAACTGTATAGTAAATATGTACTAATAAAAACATCTCAAGAACCTAAAAAGTTAATTTACCATAATTTTTAAAATCAAGCTTTCTAGGAGAAAACTAACTGAATTTATAGAATATATGTACACAATACAAAGCAAAGACACATTTGCTAAATGAATAAAAGAAACAGGATTTAAATTCCTTAAAATACAATGTTTACTGCTTTAACAAGATATTACAGACAAAACAGAAACTGGCATTTGTTACGCAGAACTTAAAAATCAGTAACTTGTACTAAAATATAATTTTTATTTATTTATTCAACACATACTTTTACCCACCACAGAGAGATTTTATTCCAACACTCATGCAGAGACAAAAACCAAATTATGTGATTTATTTTGCAATGGTGAAGACTCAAGAAAATGCTATTAGGAGGATGCAACCAGAGAAACAAAGATAAAAAAACAAAGGGCAAGACATTATAAGAAATTTGCTAATGTAATGACAGCTTCCCAGTGAATTAATTTCCAGTAGAATTATTTCATCTCATACACAAAAAGCTTTTTGGGGGGGGTGTAAGGGAAGGGCCTGGGTACAAGAGATAGGATAAAAAAGTTAATAGTTCAAATATCTTCAAAATAATAAGATATATTTGTAATTTTATAACTCCCATTTTATAACAATTTATGAATTAGCCTATTATTTTTAGTATGTTTACATAGAACCATGCAAATTCTAGAATCATAAGCCAAAATTATCACCTATTGTAATATGCAACAGCATTACTCAATGGAGATGACTAATGGCTAGTGGTATAGAATTGCTTACACAGAAAGTCCTCCTGAAGTCCCATACATGGAACTTCAGCTGTCCCCTCCATGGAGTCAGACACAGAAAGTCACCAATGCCAATTACTATATTTTTCAACATTATTTAGAAGGCAACCATGAGATCTTAAAAATCAGAGACTAGGTAGTATATAAAATTTCAGTTTTCAAAAAAAATCAGTTTATTTTCATGACTAGAAAGAATTATGTTCATGTATTCCCTTTCAGTTTGGCACTTCAACTATGAATAACTTTCCTTTGATTTAAGGGTCATCATGCTTTATTACCTTAACCAAAGATGTTTCCACTTGCCTATGTGGGTTAAACTTAGCTTCCTGGTTTAAAAAATTTTTATAATTCAAAAACACTCTAATGGTTTAATAGTATCTAATTAGACTACAAAGTTAGTTAAATAGAAACAACAAACTTCTTGAATAGTGGTAAGAGGAAATATAGTTTAGAATGACCAATTATTCTTAAATGTGACTTCTCACTTATTTCTATTAAAATACACAGATTTAGTTCATTATTTTCTTTGCCAGAAAATTAAAATCAAATAGAATAAAATTCAGTCTTTCGTTACCTGCTCAAAAATAATCATCTCACATTTTATATAAAACAGTGGTTCTCAAGGTGTGCTGGTCTCCTGAAACCTTTGCAGGGGGACACTGAACTCAAAGCTATTTTCATAGTAAATAGTGAATAACTAAGGTGTCATCTGCCTTTGTCACTATGATATTTCCTATGATGGCCGAAAAGCCATGCTGGCACCTTTGCACAATTAAGCAAATGGAACCAGACTGTACTAGTGGTCATTGTGTTCCTTTACTGCTGCAAACTCAACTAGATAAAGCCAGTTTTACTTCAAAATATCCTCTATGAAGTAGTGAAATGTATCAATTTTGTTAAACCTCAACCCTTGAATACACTTTGTAAAAGATACTTCTGCTTCATACTGGCATATGATGGTACAAAGAAAGTACCCCTCAGATTGCTTATACTGTGAGCTGAATAAATTAAACTTTCTTATCAGAACACTATTTGAAAGATGTGCATAACTCACTGAATCAGTGTTTTTCAAAATATCAATTTATACTGTCACAAAATCATGCACAGGTAAAAAAGCCGTTAAGAGTACAAAAACAGACTAATGGATTTTAATATAACAATATATATCAGAGAATTAATCTTACCCAAAGAATGGTCTAGATTTTGCCCTCAGTTACTAGAGGGTAGTTTCTAGGCTCTTGAAAATGTTCTAAAAATGCCTTTATCTGGAAGTGTTGACTACCATGCAGTCTAACAATGAGACTTATGATGGGGGCTTTAGGTCACACAGTATCTGTTCTACATCTGGAGAGGCTGGAGACAAAAGGGCAACCACAGAGCCCCAGTGAAATCTCTAGATATCAAATCTCAGATGAGCTTCCCTGGTTAATAATACTTAAGGTAACTGTCATGCTTCACTGTCAGGAAAGTAATGCTATCCACAATTCCATGAAGAGGGTACCACTGATGTCCCACATTTGGAACTTTACTGGATTCTGCCCTGTATGCTTTTTCCCTTAGCCAATTTTAATAGGTATCCTTTCCTGGCAATGTGCCATAAACATGTGGCTGACAATTTAGCTCATTGGTACAGTGCTTGCCTAGCATGTGCAAAGTTCACCACCAAAAAATTATACTTATGGGAACACCATCATTAGTAAGTTCTGTGAGTCCTAGGGAATCATCAAATCGAGGGTAGTTTTAGAATACCCCAAACTCACAGATGGTATATAGAAGCAAGGGCAGTCTTGGAGAGTGTGCCCCCTACCTTCCCAAATAGTTTACGAAAAGTTCATTGATACAGATTCCTCGTTGCAACTAAGATTTAAGAGGCTTTCAGAGGTCAGGTTTGGGAAGATATCAAAAAAGGATATCCCAATTAATATTTATCCCTTTTATTCATGTTCTTCAACCAAAATAATCAGATTAGTACAGACTGAATGCAGAGGCAGATAGGGAAATTACTAAGCCAGACATAAGGGTTTTTGCACAACTATGAAATAATACCACTCTTCTAACTGCCTTTTATATGCATTACGGAAAAGTTATTTCTCATTGAAAAATTATTTATATTACATCTTTTGAAAATGAATAAATAAATATTATTAAAATGCTCTTGGTTTTTCTGTATAATTTGTTAAATATCAATAAATATAACTCATAAATGAAAGGTGTTTGGAAGTCTCAATAATTTTTAAGAATGAAAAGAGTCCTAAGATCAAAATACTTGAGAAATGCTCATCTACAAACTTCAAAAAGATATTAACAAAATCACCTTATTTGAAGTGCTTTTATTAATGTGATCAGATATCTGGATTATCAAAGGAAAGATAGTAGAGATACTATAGTTTGGTTCACTTCCCTTCAATTTTTAATAAAACTAAAAGAAGAGTCAACATCAATTGAAGAAAATACACTGCTTTAAAAGAAGTATACATGTTTAAGATCATTTGTAAGTTTTTACCATTTTCTTTTGTTTGTATTTTGCCTCACTCAAATGACGGATACCATACAGTATTCAAGCTTGCAAGTCTGGTTTATTTCACTCAACGTTATATTTTCCAGGTCCAACCATTTTCCTATAAATGACTCTAATTTGTCCTTTTTAGCTGAATAGTATTCCATTATATATAAGCACCACATTTTGTTTATCCAGTTATCTGATCTTTTGTAAGTTTTTATACATTGCAAACAAACAGAATTCAAATACCAATAAATAGCAACTTGAGAACATTGAAACATTTTCAAAGGCAACTTGGTCAGGTAATATTTTACTAACTTAAGTTATAAATTTCCAACAGAATAGAAACACATAAAAATATAAAATAATGTCAGGAAGACTAAAAGCAAAATTTACATGCATGTTTAATAACTTTTGACCAGAGCCTAAAATTTCCCTTTTATCTTTCTCTAGAAAATTTCAAAATGCTTATTTTGAAACAAAAAGTATCTATTTAGAAACTAAACAGATTGAACAGTGGTTTGAAGTACAAAATTAGGAAGTGAACTACAGATTCAAATTACAACCATCCTACTTCCTTGTGTAAGTTATCCAATTTCTCTAACCTCACCACTTTCTTGCCTATAAACACTTACCCATTATGGAATTACTGAGTGTTAAAGAGTATGCATATGATACACTTAGCATAGTGCCTGATGCAAAGTAAGTACTTGAAAAAACAGTTGTCACTATCAATGCAAAATTTTTACGAATATATCTTACTTTCAGTTCCTTCTCAAGCCTATCTACTTCAGCTCCTAAAGTGTCAATAATATTTTCTCCGTGTTTAAGCATAAAGGTCTCTAGTTCTTCAGGAGTTTTCACTTCTTGAATTTCCTATAAAGAAGAGAAGCAGGAAAACAAAATAAATTTTTCAAAAATCATAGTGGTACATTGATAATTCCTTTAAAAATTTATAAGAAACACCATAAAGTTTAATGAAAATAAAAAAAATTTAGGCCACAAGCAATGGACCACCTATTTCCAAGAAAATTGAATACGATATTATACAGAGGTAGAACTACAAAATCAGTGCCAAAAGAGTGTTCAAGAAATAGCACTGGGATAATTACTTTCCTGTAGGGAAAAAATTTATGAACATGACCCAGACTGCACGGGAAACAATACAGAGAATCAGTGCTTGGGACCACATGCTATTAAAAAGTTTTTGCACAGCAAAAGAAATCACCAACAGAGCAGGGCGAAAACCCACAGACTGGGAAAACATTTTTGCTAGCTATCCATCAGACAAAGGTCTAACATCTAGAATATACAAAGAACTCAAAAAAATTAAACCTCTCAAATTTAAAGACCCAATCCAAAAATGGGCAACTGAAATGAATAAACATTTCTCAGATGAAGAAATAAAACTGGCAAATAAGTATACGAAAAAATGTTCAACATCACTAGTCATCCGAGAGATGCAAATCAAAACAACGTTAAGATTCCACCTCACTCCAGAAAGAACCGCATACATGGAAAAATCGACCAATAACAAATGCTGGCGGGGCTGTGGGGAAAAAGGAACTCTCCTCCACTGTTGGTGGGAATGTAGACTGGTCCAGCCACTGTGGAAATGAAAATGGAGATTCCTCAAAAAACTACAACTGGAGGTTCCATTTGACCCAGCTATTCCCCTACTGGGGATCTTCCCAGAAGAATTAAAATCGTCATACCACTGGGATACATGCACAACAATGTTCATAGCAACACAATTTGTAATAGCTAAGTCTTGGAAACAACCTAAATGCCCAACAACCAATGAATGGCTAAAGAAAATGTGGTCTTTCTACACAATGGAGTACTACACTGCCATAAAAAAGGATAAACTGGAGTCATTCCTATGTAAATGGATGTTCCTTGAGAACATACTTTTAAGTGAAATAAATCAGACACTCGTGAGTACACATCAAATTGTTTCTCTGATATGAGAAACCATAACTGTAAATAAGGACAAAGAGGTGTAATAAATATTATATAAAAAGAAGATAATATACAAAGGAGAGGAGTATTAGAAAGAAAGAAGGGGGAAAAGCAGAAGGGCAACAAAGGAAAGAAAAGGGAAAGGGAAAAATATGGAAAATTATGAATAAACCTGCTATAAATAGGGGGGGAAGGAACAGACGGGAGGGGTGGGGAGAACCAAGATGCATCATGTACAGGTACAACATAAGTGTAATGAATGTGACCACTGTATGTAAAATGTACCAATACATGTTCTTGGTTTAAAATAAAAATTTAAAAAAAATTTTCCTTACAACGAACTGAAGAAAGATATAATATATATACAACTGAGAAAGTCTTAGTATCTAGCATATTAGAAATAAAATGTTTACCAAAATATCTGTCAGAATACTATAAATCAATTAAAAACAAAACAAGAAGCAACGTACAGGAAAGTGCAATGGTCAATGCACTTTGATGTTTATTAACCTCACTACTCCAAGAAATAAAAATTACAAGATATTATTTCATACCTATAACATGGAGAAAAATTTCAAAACTATCAATATAATCTAGTAAGAATGTGAAACAACAAAAACTTTGATACATGGATGGCAGAAGTTGAATTAACACACACTGGAGAACAATTTGATAGTATCTATGGAAGCTGCAGATAGGAATGTATTTTCAATGCCTTTACCTATTTTAAATCTAGTGATCTCTGTAGTAACCTGAAGAAACACTGGCCCATGTGTAGTAGGAAGCATGTATGAAAATGCCATCAAGGCATTATTTATAACAGTTTAACATTAACAACAATATAACTTTCGATCAATGCAGACAAAACACACATGTTGCAACACATTCACAGGATGGAATATTTTACAACACAATAAATTATCTAGAACTATATGAAGGAATCTCAAGAACAAGCAAATTATACAGATGCATATAGTATCTGCATAAAACCACTTACACCAGCATGAAGCCACTCACACCAATTTTTCAGCATTCAAAATGTTATTATATTATGCTATAAATGCTGAAAAATAAAAATGCTGAATATAAATGACAATACCAAATTCACCATAGAGCTAATTCTAGGTATGGAGGAAGGAGAATAGAATTAGAAAGAGAAAATAGGGGCCTGAATTGTACATTTGTCATGATTTATTATTCTTTTTTAAGATTTTAAGCAAACATAGGTTAAGCACCTCTAATCAGAAAATCCAAAATGCTCTGCAGTTCACAACTTTCTGAGCACTGATACGACACTCAAACTCTCAAAGATTTATGACCCCAAACATTTCATATAAGGGATACTCAACTGATATTGTAAACACAATGTTAAGCTTTGACAAAGGCAAGTGGCCATATCTGTGCTGTTCATTATATTATCTTCTGTAAATTCTCTTTCAAACTGTAGCAGTCTCCCCCTGTGTGTGGGGATATGTTACAAGACCCCAGCGGTATCTAAAACCACAGACAGTACAGACCCTATGGATCCTATGTCGATGGGGCATCCCATCCCAATGACAAAGTTTCATTTATAAATTAGGCACAGTAAGAGATTAACAACAACAAAAAACCAATTATAGCTATATACTGTAATAAAATGTGATATCTCTCTCTCTCTCTTTCTCCTTCTCTCTCTCTCTCAATTGCCACAGGGTGGGGAGCATTTATGACATGTACAGTATATACAAGACAGATGGATAACTCATGTCCTGGGAGGAACAGCACAAGATTTCATCATACTATGCAGAATGGTAATTTAAAGCTTATGAACTATTTCTGGAATTTTCCATTTATTACTTTTGGACTGAGGTTGACTGTGATTAATGAACACCATGGAAAGTGAAACTGAATGAGATAAAGGCACCTGCCACATTCCATTTCTCATCTTTGTTTTCTTTTGCAGTACTAGGGATTGAACCCACGGTCCTCACACTGAGTTACATTCCCAGTCATTTTTTTTATTTTGAGAACACATCTTGCCACATTACTAAGTTACCCAGGCTAGGTATGAACTTATGATCCTCCTGCCTCAGCCTTCTAGAGTACTGATACAGACATTCCTGGTTTAATGACAGAGTTCTGGTTTCACAACTAAGGCATTGATTGAATTGGTCACTGAGTAAGGAATTGTATATAGTATGCACATTACAATATTCAGAACAAAGAAACGGTCAAAGGAAACTAACTTGATGACTTGTATAAGCAATGTGTATTGTACAAAAAAAAAGACACTGAGGCTATAAACAAGATGTACAGAACTGCCCCCCCCAAAATATGGGTCGTAAGGCCAAAGAGCACACCTCAGTCTTAAATTTGAACAATTGTTAAACAGGTCATTAAACGAGGAATATCCATATTATACATGTATGTCACAATAGCCAGCTCTGGAACTGCCATCACAGATGCTGCAGTCAGACATATCTAAATTCATAAATGTATATCTAAAACTTTAGGCAAGTTCCATAATCTCTCATGTCTTAGTTTGCCTGTATGTTAAAATAAAAACATTATTTTACCTCACAGGGTTGTTGAGAGTAAAATTAGATAAAATAAATTAAATGCCTGGCACATACCAAGCACTAACAACCTACTAAGTTTGTTCTTCTGCTGTCTCCTCCAACTTACTCTACAGAAAATAAAAGGTTTCTGTCAAATTTTAGAACCTTTAGAAGTTGATAGCTGAAATTACTTTAAGACCTATGAAAGAAACAGTTTTATTTCATTTATTTTAAAAGTATGTTTTCCTGCCATCTGCTATGTAAGAAAATGATAAACACATAAACTTACTTGTAGCATTTGGTCAAAATCTTGTTTCTCCAAATATGATCTTGTAACAACTCGTCCATCGAAATCTACTTCTGCCTTAAATCTCACTTTACCTAATCCCAGATCTGTAGCTTTAACATCATGAATTGCCCTGCAATCAATAACAATGCATACAAACTTATACATACATATATACATACTCACGCCAATGGCACAAAGCCTAGAATTCTTGTTTTATCTCCACCAGTGATGAATATGGACTAAAATGACTTTGGACTATTACTTACGGTTTTCATCAAAAGGATTGATGACAGAACTAATAAGAAAACATATAAAAAGGCTTAATATGATACCAGCTATAAGACAGGCATTTAATGAACAGCTTTTATAAAATATACAAGGTGGTATCTTCATAGATGATAAAACAGTCTCAGAGAGACATAAGTGATTTGATCAAAATAGTTAAGTTGGTGAAAAGTAGACCAGGACTCCTCCACACTGGAGCTCTTTAGACAACAAAACCCAGAGTCTTGTTATGCCAGTCTGCCTCCCAGAAAGGAATGTAGATGCTCAACTATAACCACTTTTCAACTCTAACCCTCAAGAATCAAATCTTCCCTAGAAAATAACTGAGAAATCTTCTTTCAAAAGCAATCACTGTAATATCTTTTCCTTTGTAGAGTATGTAAAAAATAACAAAACATTCTGAATCCGGAGAGCAGAGTCTACTGGAAGAATAAGCTTCAGTGAGACTCCAAGTACTATTAAAACAGTTGAGGGTCTTGAGCAAGTTACTAAGTCCAAAATAGTCCAAATAAAGAAGCTATATATATCACTATCTAGGGTGAAATATGAATCAATGATTGAATATTTATATATGCTCAAGTTAAAAATTTGTTCAGATTGACAAGAGACTACAAAACATTTTTTAAAAAAGACTTACCTACTTTAGACATCACTAAGTACTAATATATTTCATTATTGGGCCAATACTTAAGTAGCAGTTAGTGAGTATCTTCTGATGCACTTTTTCCTTATACTCTTTTACATAACTGAAGACAAAAACCTATTTGGGAACAGGCAGCTTCTGAGATGCTCCCAATGATTGATCTCTATCACCTATATGCCGTGTGATCCCCTCTCCTTGAACACTGGCTAGCTAATTCCTTACTTTTTTTTTTTTTTTTTTTTTTTTTTTTTTTTTTTTTTGGTGCTGGGGATCGAACTCGGGTCTTTGTGCTTGCAAGGCAAGCGCTTTAACCACTGAGATAAATCCCCAGCCCCCTCCTTACTTTTAACTGACAGAATATGGCCAAGTGATGTGGTGTCATTTCCAACATCACGTGACTAGTGTGTGACTTTTCTTCTTGTTCACATTCAATCCCTATTGCCTCATCATCTGGCATGCTTTGATTAAGCAAGCTGCCATCTCAAAAAGGCCCATGTGGTGAAGAATTTAATCCTAACAACAATTCCATAACTTTAGAAGCAGCTCCTTCCCTAGGACACAACTACGTATTGTCTCAGTCAAAAAAAATCATACCAGTCTATGAGAAAGTCTGACATAAACAGTGCTTAGATTCCTGACTCACAGGAGCTGTTGCTTAGGTGTTGTTTAAAAGTTTTGGGCGAATTTATCACATGGCAATAGGTAAGTAATCTACTAACTAAAAAATTGCCATGAACTTTCTAGATGACTAACGATTATTTTTTCCAACAGTTTAATTCACAGATCTTTGTTTTGGCAGAAAAGTTTAGATTTGACAGTCTTTCAGTTTACCTCTTTTGTAGCCTTTAATTGTAAGCAATAGATGGAAATAACAATACCCTACTTCCAATGATGAGTAGAATAAAAAGGCAAGAAGATCAACAGGAAAACTGAAGTCTTGAGCACTACAACTAAACCTAATAAACATCTACACAACAGAAGAAACTTCCTTTTTCTCCCTTTTTTATTAGTATATGTTTTCAATACATAATATATACACTTGTTATGGGGAACTGGTAGATACACATAACACATCTTGATCCTTTCTACTTCCTCTTCCCCTCTTCTACCTCCCATCTATCACTGGAAGAATGGATAAAGTATGGTATATAGGGTATGATAGAAAAATATGGTGAATGTTTAAATTTTAAAAATTAACTACAGTAAAAAACACATTGTCATTAACCGCCCCCCTGAAAGCACTCCTCCTTGTTTTGAACACACCTATCCCATTGTTCTTGCCGCTTTCTTTTTATTTATTTGGGTTTTGTTTGTTTTTAGGACAGGGTCTTACTATGTATTTCACGCTGGCCTTGAACTTACTAGAAGCCCAGGCTGACCTTGAACTTGTGGTGATCCCTGTGCCTCTTGCTACTTTCTGAAGTAGTTCTGGAAGTCTTTCGTGAGTGCCTGTGATTGCTCTCTTGCAGCAACCTTGATGGCCTGAATCAATTCAAAATATTTACCTTTTATGGTCATTTTGACTGTGGGGAACAGACAGGAGTTACAGTACCAGATCTGGTGAATAAGTAGATGAGGACACACAGCGTAATTTTTTATACAAGTCTGCTTTTCCACTGGATGGCACTTGTGGCATTTTCCATATTTTTGATCGCATTATATAAAGACTCAAAAGAAGACTTCTAGGATGGTTTCAGAAAGTAGCAAGAAAAATGGCATAAGTGCGTTCAAAGTGAAGGGGAGTATTTTAAGGGGTATTAATGGCAATGTGTCTTTTACTATAATACATTTTTAAAATTAAAACATGTAGTTTTTAATCATTCTGTGTCTATATATATGATGGAATATTAGCCATAAAAAATAAAATTCTGACATCTGTGGCAACAGGAATGAGTCTGGAGGACATTATGTTAAGTGAAATAAGTCAGTCACAGAAAGACAAATACTGCATGTTGTCATGTGAAGTTAAAACAGTTGATCTCATTAAAGTAGAGAGTACTATATAATATTGATTACTGAAGCCCTGGAAAGAGAAAGAGGAGGAAATGGATAGAAAGGATGATTAATAGGTATCAGTTGCAGCTAAATATGTCTATGGTTGCCAACAATTAATTATATATTTCAAAATGACTAGTAGGAAGGACTCTGAATGTTCCCAATCCAAAGAAACAAATGTTTGAGGTGATAGATATGCCAATGACCCTGGTCTAATCATTACACATGGTACAGATGTAATCAAATATCATACTATATCTCATAAATGCGTATGATTATTATTCACAACTAAAAATAAAGATCCATATATTAAAAAATTAAATTTAAAAAGAAATTAGAAAATATTTTGAGATGAATGAATATGATGCAATATAACAAAATTTCTGGGATGCAGAGAAAGCAATCCTTAAAGGAAAGTTTATTTGTAAATGTCTATATAAAATTAAAAACTATATTCCCAGCTACTTGGCTGGCTGAAGCAGGACAATCACTCAAGCCCAACTGAGACCAGCCTGAGTAACATGGTGAAACTTGTCTCAAAAAATTAAAACAAAACCAACAATAAAACTTAACCCACGATCTCAAGATACTCGAAAAAGAAAACCAAACTAAAGCTAAAGCAACCAGGAAGAAGAAAACAATAAAGATTAGAGCAGAGATTAATGGAAAAAGGATAGAAAAACAATAGAGAAAACTGATTAAACCACATGCTGGTTATCTAAAAACAAAACGGACAATCTTTAGTGTTTTTAAATGGCCAAGAATCAAATTTATATAATCAGAAATAGAAGATGAGACACTATTACCAACTCTAAACAAACAAGAAGGATTTCAAAGAAATACTAGATAATTGAGAAGTAATGAGCAAGTTCCTTACTAAAAACAAACTATCAAAACTGACCCAAGAAACAGACAATCTGAACTGGTCCATAACAGGTGATGGGATTAATAATCAAACAACTACCCACACAGAAAAGCTATGTTTAGATGGCTTCACTGCTAAATTTCACCAGGTACTTATGAAAGAAATTAATATATAAAATTTTCACAAAGTTTTTCAAAAAAAAAGAAGACAAGGCAATACTTCCCAACTCATTTTGTGAGGCCAATAATGAGAAAGAACAGCCTCACATTAAGTCACAAAGTCTGATTTTAATAATGCTTGACTTCTAATTTTGACCCAATCAAATAATTACTTTTCAAGATTAAACACAGAAGGCCAGGAATGATAGTACATGCCTGTAATCTCAACAATCTAGGAAGCTGATGCAGGACGATCAACAAGTTCAAACTCAGCCTGGGCAACTCAGTGACTTAGCAATACTCATTCTCAAAATTAAAAAGAAGGTGTTGGGGACTTAGCTCAAGGGGTAGAGCACTTGCCTAGCAAGCTCAAGGCCTTGAATTCAATTCCCAGCACCCCCCCCCAAAATTAAAAAGAAGGACGGGGATACAGCTCAATGCAAAGGTCCTGGGTTCAATCTCCAGTACTGCAAAAAGGAAAAAAAAATTAAACATATACAAAATAGAATATAAACCTAATCACAATTATGTTTTACTAATCAAAATATATAGGTTATTTTTTAAAGATTTAACTTAAAGATATCAATTATAAAAGAACAAAAATACTCTGATAGTCTGATTATAGTTTATCTTCACCAAAATTTCTGTTGAGCTTTATTCCTCAATGCAGTAGAAGGACTTCATTAGCTACCACAGGAGCTGGCTGTTATAAAGAAAGGGTGGTCTCTTGTCTGTCTCTTCCACATGTACCTGCTTGCCTCTCCTCCTCCCACTAGAGCTATTGCAGTATCAGGCCCTTGCCAGATGTGGCCACAAGATTGTGAACTTCCTTGTCTCCAGAGCTGTGAAGAAGTAAAGCCCTTTTCTTTACAAATTATTCTCAGGTATTCTATTGTAGCAACAGAAAACAGACTGAGACAAATACCTTTTTTAAATCTGAAAAAGATGGGTGGGGGTGTGTGTGTATAATAAACATTATTTAGTGGATCATTAAAATAATTTTTTTTTTTAGATTGAAATGCTGGGAATTAAACCTGGGAACTTGTGCATAACACTGAGCTGCTAAGTTTTCAGTTTCTTAGTCTTATATAATTTAAAACATAAGGGCTGGAAGGACCAATGGCAGACAACTTGCCTAATGTGTGAGGCCCTGGGTTCAACATCCAGAATTGGAAAAAAAAAAAAAAATTAAGGAAAAAAATATAAATAAATTACATTCACTTTGATAACCATTTCCCCCATAAATAAAAAGTTTTTTTTTTTACTTTTAAAATATCCAATTTGTAACTGCAATACAAATATAGGGCAAACATAAATGTAACGATTCAATATAAAATGGTTTCATATTAAGGAGCCAATTACTTTATACACGTCTATTCTCACTAAATCATCTGATTGCCCCTTATTACAAAAGTTAAAGAAATGCAAAATTTAAAAGAAAACTTATAAGAAGTTTGCTAAATATACCTGCTTCCTTCCAAGATAATAATTCTGCAAAGTAATAGATTTTAAAAGTTCCAGAGGCTAGCAATCGAAAACATCCTCTGAAAACACAAACCTAGCATGTCTGTTTTTCATGTTTTTGTAAGCCTCAACAACATCACCAAGATAAGGCTGACCTTACTGATGGGTCGTTCTCTAGGAGTTCAGTAAGCCGTTGTACTTGCTCTGGTTGGATGGATCGTCCTAAGAGTGCTTCTGTGTTAGTGTAGATAAGGAATGCTGAAACCACGCCTAATAAGGTACCCACACCCAAAGAACCGAGGCTGTCATACAATGGATTGCCTAAACAAAGCACATAGCAAATCGGTGAATTAACAGTTATTATCATTTCAGTAAAAACTTTGCCTTCCAAAGCAACCAGAATTAATAAGTCAGGGTATTCGAAATCCATTCCTAACTCCTTGAGTTACCTCCTTTAATGACTCCTAATAATTTCGCTACACTTCAAAACAATGATAGGGATAACCTCTGTATACAACATGAGAATATTATGTAACTTAATTATTTAACATCTGTTTCTTGCATCTGGTCATGACACGGGTGAGGATTCAGAGCATTTTCAGGTTAGAGGTACTATTTTCATATTTATAAGAAGTAAACTCTACAGAAAATGATACGGCCAAATTTTTTCTCACCAGACCAAGGATGACATCTAGCTTCTTAGCTTCTTACCAATTCTAGATATAAAGGAGAGAAGTTAATTTATACATGAAATGAATGCCTGAAGGTGGTGGTTCATAAATGTGGCTTCTGGACCAGCAGTAACAGTATCACTTGAGAATGTGGTAGAAACACAAATTCTCAGGCTTCATCCCAGAACTTCTGAATCAGAAATCCTGAAGGCAAGGCTCACCACTGTTTCACTAAGTCCTGCAGGTGATTTTTCTGGTTGCTGGGGCTTAATTCTTTCTCACAACCAATGAGAAAGGCTAATTTACTATGAGTATACAGGTAATATTTATGTTACAGATATCAATGAATATTGTATTTTAAATCTGTAAAAGTTTTATACATATGACTTTTATGATAAATCTTTTTATTTAAAAAATAAAATGTCATCAATTTTATATTAACTCTTATTAACTATTGTATTAACTATTTCATTAATATTATATTAACTAATATCTGGTAAAACATACATTTAATTTACTAAAAATCTCAATTTACATGTTAATTTTATTAACATATAATCAAAATATGTTATATGGTGGCACATGCCTATAATCTCAGCACTCTGGGAGCCTGAAGCAAGAAGATCACAAGTTTTAACTCAGCCCGGATATAACAGCAATTTAGCAAGACCCTGTCTTAAAAAAATTTTTAAAAGGCTGGGACAAAGATCAAGGTGAAGGCCTTATGTTCAAACCCAGTACTACAAAAACAAAAAATAAAAAATACCACTAAAAAGTAAACTCCACAAGGCCCTGAGTTCAATCCTCAGCACCAAAACATGAAATAAAATAAAATGTAAACTCATTTATCTCCATTGTCTGATCCACTTGTAAAGCATAATCTATTGCAAGATTTGCCAATTCAAAATTAAATACTGCTCTTGAGAGAACCAAATTAAAAGAAGAATTTATGTCCAAAAAAGGGTCTAAAACTTAAGGTAAACCAGAAAAACAATCAATACTTTAAGAACTATTTCAGTTCACAGTGTACACTGCAGAACGTTGAGCTTTAAAATGTACTTTTAAAATGAGAAAGAACCATTCGTAGTCCAAACCATTTGATGAAACATTGCAGAACTGTAGAAGCTCATTACCTGCAAAGATTTTGAATATGCAAAAATAAATGGGGAAGAATGGAAGTACAGTAGTTCCATTCCAAAAGAATTCCAACTCCCCAAACTGAGACTTTTCATACTAAATGGTTCTATTGTTTTAGAAAATGAAATGTTTTTTCTGTCTTCTCACTTAACTGTATTGTACTGGCCCCCAAAAGACTTAACCAGATACAAAAATGAGGACGGAACCAACTTAAAGAGAGTTAAAAAAATATAAAGGGAATAGCAATTATTGGCAAAAGAGCAAAAAAAAGCACTAAGAGCAAAAAAAAACAACAAATGAGTAAGAGCCACAATACATATTGAGAACTTGAGAAGTTTATTAAAGTTTTCTCATTATTTTAATCAACTTCTGAAGTTACTATTCATATTATCCAAACTTATATAGGTAAAGAGTTTAAAGTTCAAAGTGACTGCAAAATTTAAGTCATACATAGGAAGGGTTTAGAAATCTACTACTAATCTTTAGAAATCTACTAATACTTTTTCTTATTTCTAATGCACAGCAATTTTCATTTTGTTTTGTTTTTTGCAGTTCCTTTTTTGTTTTGCTTTTCTGAAACAAGGTCTTGCCATGAGTTCCAGGCTGGCCTTGAACTATGTAGCCCAGGCTAGCCTCAAAACTGTAATGAGGGATTGGGGATTTAGGTCAGTGGTAGTAGACTACTTACCTAGCAGGCACAATCCCGTGAGTTCAATTCCCCAGGATACCCCCCACAAAAAAACACGTGATAGGGCTGGGGATTTAGCTCAGTCATTACAGTGCTTGCCTTGCAAGCAGCAAGCACAGGGTTCTGAGTTTGATCCACAGCACCAAAAACAAAAACAAAAACAAAAACATGTGATGATCCTCTTGCCTCAGTCTCCCGAGTGCTATGATTATAGACATGTGCCACCAAGTCCAGCTCTAATGTAGAAAAATTTCTAATTTGGAGAAACTCTCAATACTTCTACTAACCAAATATTTCATACAAATAAATGATTACTATGGAATTAATATTTAACAACCTGTTGGTTTAAAATTATTCAATGATACAAGAACAAAATTCCTATACATTAGAGAATTACGTAGCACAATTTTAAGAAATTTTTAAGAAAAATTTACCTGTTATTGAAGTAAGGCCCATGCAAGTGGCCGCTATTGTTACTCCCAAGACTGCTGCAGTGTCCTCCAATAATATAACATTGGTACTAGGATCACGACTTTCCATTACTTAATCATAGGGGAGAGGGAGAAGAAAAGAAAATTTCTGAAATGTTAACTCGCTACTATCAGAGGATATTTTATTAATTATCCAATTAATACTAAACTACAAATTTAGATTAAAATGTAGGACAGACCATACTTTTTAAAACTCTGTTCAAGATAAGTATAATTTCTTGGTTTAAATGTCAAATTACTTTTTTTAATTCTATAATAAAACACAAACACAGTAGTTCACGTAAGTCAAATCCAAATACAAAGTATCCATACACTCAGATTGTATTATATTTCTCTATCTTTCTCTCTCTTTTTTCTTTTTTTGGTGCTGGGGATCAAACTCAGGGTTTTGCACTTGCTAGGCAAGCGCACTACCACTGGGCCAAATCCTCAACCCCTACATTTCTCTTTTTAAAAGTGCTATTTTATTCATAAAAGACACACAGGGAAGACACTGAGATACATATTTTGTATCCATCTATTAGGAACAAAGCAACAGTATTGTTGTTTTAAATAAACAAAAGAGTGGCAATTTAATTTGGCTTCTAAGAAACATACCATACTTATAAAACGACATTCCTTTGGCCCGAGCACTCCTACGAAGTTCGTTTATGGCAACAAGAAGTGTTGCTGAAAGAAAAGTATTCATATCAGCAAGAAAGAAACTTCATACCGCCAAACTTTAAGATGGAATCTCAAAAGATAAATACATACAATACTTTAATGCCATGTTGGCAATAAGGAAAAGCTCTAGTCGTTATCAAGACCCCAATTAATCATCACTATGAGTCTCATATCTAAACCATAATCATTAAATAAAATTACTGTAACAACAGTTCTAACTTATTGAAACCACTATTTTTGGAAAGCACCACACTGAGCACAATCACTTTTGATCCTCCCAACCTTTTGAGGCAAGTGGTATTACCACTATTCTACAGTCTAACAAAGATGAAGGGCATGTAAACACATACAATTATGCTCTGCCAATTAAAAATCATATTAATTTAAAAATAGGTGAAGGATGTACCATTCATAGGAAAGACAATGTTTCAGGGGTAAATATACTGTGAGCAAAGAATTAGACAGTTTTATTTGATATGAGTAGTTTTCTGTCACAATAGTGCCAAAGCTATTTCAGAAATTCTGTAATGGTCTTAGAGAAAAACAAGAAAGTCTTCTCTTCATTAATACTACTAAAGCCTTATTTTTAAAAACTCAATATAGATATGTTTTTATACTCTCTTTCCAATGTACTTAGCACTATATGATACCAGAATAAAACATACTTTTCTCCTTCCTTCATCCATCACAGGGCAACCACAATATATTATATGAAAACTTTCTTCATTAAAAGTAGACAAAGCTTAGATTCCTTTCTCACAGTTTCATGAATCAACAGAGCTAAGTAAAACTGTAATCATGGGCTGCTGAATATATATCATTAAATTGTGAAAAAGAAATACTTTGAGACAGTACATACCTCCTTCAGATACCAATGATCCTGCTAAAATACAATATGCCTAGAAGATAAATATTAAAATACAGAATAAGCTAAGTATTTCACTAAAGAATCGCAATTACCCATGCATAAAGTTTATAATATCCAAAAACAAAAATAAATTCAAACCCAGGCTGTATGATAAGGATTTTGAAGGGAAATAATTCAAAAGAGGACAATGAGATATGAGCACAAATATTTGAAATCTAGGTTGTGGACACCAGATGCAGTAAAGCTCCACACCCATACCCAAGTAATTTCTGGATTTTTGTTTGAATTCCCAATATGAAGCGAATCCTGATTCAAAGATCAATTATTTCTCTCTGTATCACCACTCTCTTCCAGTCCCAGGATACTCCTCAATTTAAGACGGCAAAAGAAGTTTTAGTCCAAGATACACTGAAGAGGTAACTTAGTGACACGAATTTATTTTTTTTAATTGTTTTTAAATTTTTGAGACAAGGTTTTGCTATGTAGTCCACGTTGGTCTTGAACTCACTATGTAGCCTAGGCTGGCCTTAAACTCATGGTGATCCTCCTGCCTCAGCCTCCCAAATGCTGGGATTACAGCCGTGCATCAACAGATTCAGTTTAAAATTTTTAATGAAATTCAAACCAAACATCTGTAGGATTTTCAACACAACTTTTTGAAAACCTAGGCTTTCAAATTTCAAACCTAATCTAAAACTCTCATAATTCTGTTCTAGAAACTGAGGTCTTCCAAGGTGAAGTGATGTGACTGAGTACACAGAAATGAGACTAAATTAAAAACTAGAATGCAGGCTTTCCAGTTTGAATTCTGGGCCCTTCCCACAGCATCTTACTACCAACATGAAATTAATTACTGCTAATTAAAATAGTAGCTAAACATCCCAATAACTCTTTATATCCTTCTACTACATGTCTGATCTAAGGTGCACTTATAATCCAATAAAAGAAGAAAGCGCATATTAGAGCCAAGGATTCTAAAATAATACCTAAAAAACATAAACTGGCTGGGGATTTAGCCCAGTGGTTACAGTGCTTGTCTAGCAAGCACAAGGCCCTGAGTTCGATCCCCAGCACCAAAAATACTTCCCCCAAAGCCCCCCATAAACTGGTTTTTGAGCACTGTTATGGTGTTTGAATCCATTATTTATCTAACAAAGGGACAATGTCTAACAGAACTCTATTCTATTACTCAGAGACACAGAAGCTATTAGGGCTTTAAAACTATATATAACTGAAAATTTAATCTCTGACTTCAGAGACTGCTCTGCCTCTATAAAGTGATGCTGTACAAATTAGATGAATTCCAGGACAATGAGGTACTGTATCTACAAAGTAGCCAACCCTTTTCAGAATGGAGGAAACACAGGTTTATTTATTTTAGTTAAATGAAATATAGTAAGAAACTGACCAATAAAAATGTAGTCAACAGCAAATGTAAATAAGCCTACTTATGGCCCTGTTCTCATGTAGGTTGTAATAATATAGTAGGATGTTAAAACAGGACTTGATTCTGTTCTGTTCGATGACCCAAAAGAGACAACAAAATAGGTTTCAGTTACTCCCACATAGTCAGGCTGTGCACAGAAGATGGCCCCAGCCTGAGCCTCTACCTACTACACTGCACCCTGGCTCTATAACCACCAAACCACTTTAGAAGACTTGGAAGTAAGGAGGCCAAAACAGGGCAACCTCAAATATATCTAGAATTGTACCATGAGTTGCAGAAGCTGAGGGAGAGTGCTATAAGACCAATTCATGCTTGTCAAGGGAGCTAGTCGGAGTAGCCAAGCAGTATAATCTCCAAGAAGTGGCCAAAAAAGGTAAAGACAGTTTTAAATATCTGTAAAGAGCAGAGGAGAAGCCAACAAAATAACACTGTTATGCTAGTACTTTTTTGCCCCAGTCCCAATCCTGGGTACTGCCCTAGGATAGATGAGAAGGCTTGAAGCCTCAGGTAGGCAACACAGGTGACCCTCCTCTCCTCTTCTATTTCCATAATGCAGATTTCCTACCTGAAGGAGGTTTCAGATCACAAAGCAGATGCTTCAAATTTAAATGGAGTTCCAATTTACAATTAGTAATAAGCAACTGAATACTTGAATACAGTTAATTACTGATATGAGAGTATTCTTGGAACTAAACTGGATAAGGATCTTTTTGTTCAACAGTATTTGAAGAAATTAAAAGAACTGCTCAAGATTTTAATCAAAGTGATTGTGCTTAATAACTGTACCTTCAGATCTTCCTGTTCAATATCACCAAACATAGGGATTTAGAGATTATGTCCTGTCAAGTTCTAAAAAACACAACTACAGATACAAAATCCTATAGTGTATAATCATGAAGGTTTATCATTCCTGTTAACTCATTTTATGGATTAAATTTAAAATGACCCCTCCATCACCATCAAAATCTCATGTATCCACAGTAAGGCTTTCAGAAGATGATTGGTTCATGAGGGGGCTAATATCAATGGATCAATCCACTGATGAGTTTATAGTTAACTAGGCAACAAGAGGTGGGGTCAGTTGGAAACAGTAGTCACTGGGGAAATGCCTTTGAAAAATATACCCTGTCCCTACCCTCTTCCCCTCTCTCTTTCTTTTCCCTTCTCCCTGTACTTAATAGCTACCTCTCTGCTTTCCTTGTTATTATGCCTGTCTGCCATGATGTGTCTGTCTTGAAACCATGGACTGAAACCTCTGAAACCAAGAGCCAAAATGAACTAATTTTGTCCCAGAAATGAAAAGCTGGCTAACATAATACTATTCTAACAAACGCATTCTATGGTGCTCAATCGCTATGTCATACTACTTCCAAGCTGAGGAAAAGGGTGGGAAAAAAAAAAATTTACCCATAGAAGGGACTCCATTGGCTCAGGATGAAGCAATCCCATAATTCCATGGTACCAAGAAAGTCCTGCACCCATCATAAAAATACCAACACCGCTAATTAGTGAAGAAATATAGCGCATATTTGAAAATCCATACCTGAAAAATTAAAAAATTATACTTTACAAAAATAGTTTTCTTTCAGAGTATGTATTTAATAGGTCTATGAAAAGCAAATATTATTTAATTGAGCTATTTTCTAATCTCTTTTCCATATGCCCTAAAAAGATACTTTATTATTGCATTCCATATATGTTGGTAAAATTTCTCTTTTTAAAAATACATTCAGGTGTTTAATGAATATAACATTTAAGTTTCCTTGTACTACAGCTTCTAATTGAATATTCTGGTCTTGTGGAATTGCCAAATTATGACTTATTTTACCCATAAATGATGTTTAATACTCAGCAGTTTAGCACATATAATTTATTGCTGGTTCTAAATAGCACATAGAAACCGTAAACTATTACTAGAACCAAGAGCTTTAGTTTTCTGGATGTTTTCTTAACTAATTTTAAAAAACTTCTATTTTTCCAAGCATCTTTGGTCAAATATATTAATTTGTATTACTGTAAGTACCAATACAATATTATTAAGGGAGTTAAAAATATGACATACTAAAAGAGAAAAAAATCACTCATTCATAAAAATAATTCTTGAGAAATTTACTCCCAAACTCTACTGCAACTGTCTGGCACAGATGCAAATTAAAACAAGAATGCTTAATCAAAACTGATCTTTGAATTTTTTTTTGCAAAGATGTAATCTCAGCATAGAGAATTCTCAATTTACAGATATGACAATATTTTATTGGTCTGATTTAGAAAATTTTACTTTCTGTTAAAGTTTACCCAAATTAATACAGAATATATATTAATGTAAATTAAGATCTAAATTAAATGTCATTACTTTCATTTTACATGTTTTCAAGAACTTTGCAAGTTCTTATTAAGAATTTTATCACGTACTGCACTGTCCAATATACTAAGTCACTAACCACATGTAGAAATTTAAACTAATGAAAACTAAACATAGTTTAAAATTTGTTAGTCACACTAGCCACGTTTCCAATGCTCAACAGCCACACATAGCCAGTGACTACCACATTGGACATACACAAAATACTTTCACTACTGAAGAAAATTCTACTGGGAAGCACTAAAGTAGATTATTGAAAATACCCTAAGAAAATAATCTTTACAGCCTAAAACTTAAAAATTTTACCCTATGACTTAAAATTTTGGGTAGATAAAACTGGTCAGGAAAAATTTTTTTCCCTAGCAAAACTAACCCTAACACTGTAATGGTGTATAATTAGCAGACTAGAAAACTAGGTATGTATATTAGCTTACTGATAATTAAAGGACACTCAAAATATTATTTATAGCAGAAGGGCTTTGCTATCAAGAAAGGTATCTATAAGGCAGAGATGAACACATTCACAGAGATAAAAGTGCACTTTTTTGCCTTAAGATAATCAAATTCTATTAAGAAGCTATTTAAAATAATGATGCATGTGGAATTCAAACATTTTATTTTAGGTGGTTGTTAGAAACTACACGAAAAAAACTCTATCAAATAATTAACTCGATGTGAAATGATATATTCTAAAAAGTGTATTCATTTTACAAATATACATTTTAACATACAAATAGGATATTGTTTCTAAATCACAATAATAAGATTAAAATAAGTATATACTTAATAAAAGTTACCACCAAAACTTTAGATTTGATAGCCTATTAGTCTAAATGTGAAACATGTTGCCTTGGATCAAAATAAAAGCTATAAGATCAAAATAGGTGCTTTGTTATTAACTATCTAATATGGATAAGACACAATTTCTATCTGTATGACAAGTATAAAAGTAATTTAAACTCTATTTTCAAATTATACCTGAATTTACCTGGACATAGCAGTGAGTCCTACAGTTTAGATACTACAGTGAAAAAAATGACCAAATCATCCACAAACTGTGGATATATAAATTGCAGATTTCTGAAATTCGGTTGCTTTTATTTCAGTGACTTGTTGCTAAAATAAACAAAAGCAAAATAAAGGCAATAATATCCTTACGGATGAGTAGGATCTGGTGTTTGAACAGATTTACTGATGCCCAATGCTAGCAAACCCTATGGAGAAGGAAAAAGGTAAATAATCATTAGTAACATGGAGACTATATTATGATTAAGCCCATTTGAAGGGTGCAAGCTAATAATAACAAATGTTTTACAAATGCTTGTCCAATGATCAAGCAATTCTGGTTTCCAACACTTAGAAAAATAAAGATGAACTCACAGGGGTTCAAAACAACATTGTTTATAAAGATGAAACACATGAAAGCAATCTAAAAATTCATTAGTTGGGAAGAACAAAACAAATGATAATCCATACATTAATTCTATAGTAGTTTAAAGGAATGAGGTTGAAGTAGAGCTTTTGATACTGACATGGAAAAAGTTGCTGGATGTACCATTAAATGGAAGAGGGTAGAAAACCAAGTTAGGCACTGTATATACAGTATAGAACAACTTAAATTTGGAATTAACCAAAATATTTAACTATGTTTACAATTCTGAGGAAAGAAGTTTGATTAGAGTGGTTTGTATTATGTTTTACAAGAAGAGTAACTTGTGTAGCTATATAAACAGTAAAAAGTTTAAACAGCTGGACACACACATTTCTAATACATTTCTAACTGCAGGGGTTGGGATTTAGCTCAAGTTGTAGAGCACTTGCCTAGCAAGCACAAGGCCCTGCGTTCGATCCCTAGCAACAACAACAACAAAAAAAACCAAAAAAACGAAACAAAAAAAACTAATGAAACTGCAAAACCATAGACACATACATTTTTAATAAAACTGCTGAACCATGGACAGGAGGTACACACATAAACATATACAATACACTGATTATGTGTGAAATGGAAGAAAGTGAATAAAGATTTTATTTCTTAGCTGAGGAATAATGCTTCAGTGGTATAATGCTTGCCTAGCAAGTACAAGGACCTGGGAATGATTGCCAGCATTATTGGTGCTCCCTGCTCTGTGATCAAGCCTTCCCTTTCCTGGCATTCCCTCTGAGGTGTACAATCACACAGCTGTCTAAATGCTGCCTCAGTGGTTCTACTAGTTAGTTGTTAAATTATATGTAGGACCTGCTTAAAAGACACTGAAAGGACTGTGTCTCCAGACTCGCAAGACATCCCAAACTTAGGTGCACAATAAATTCGTGTGAGTTAATATTATTACAGATTTCAAAAGAAACAGTTTTCAAAATGACGCTAGAAGTACAAATTTCACCTACTTAGTGAGGTCCAGTTAAGATATTCTTCATCAAAGCCTTTTTAAAAACTTGAAGACATACTCCTCACTCAAAAGTTCTTAAAGCAGCTGGGTGTGCTGGCACATGCCTGTAATTCCAGCACCCCAAAAGGCTGAGGAAGGAGGATAGTAAGTCCGAGCTGAGCTTGGGCAAATCAGCAAGACACTGTCTCAAAATAAAATATAAAAACAAGAATCAAGGTGCTATATTCAGGGCACATGATGCAAACAACACGGCTACGGATGAGCTTGGGGCAAAGGCTCTAGGTTCACTGCCCAGTACAAAAAATGAAAGAAAGAGTTCTCAAAGCACCTGGTATTGGTCTCAAGCTTTTACCTCTCGTATTGTGTTACATTCTTTACAAAAATTCTGTTTCAAAATCAGCAGAATTGTAACGAACTTTAAGCAGTACAGGAAAGTGGATGATTCAAGAATCTAGAGTATATCCAGACTGTTTTTATACAGTTTTTAATGTTTTTTGGAGCACGTTCGTGCCAGATTCCAGAAAGGGGGTGTGCATGCTTAAAAACGTGATCACAATCTACATGTCTTTCCATACTTTACTTTACAGAAATTTTCTGACATACAGACAGATGAATGGACAGAGTAGTTCAAAAAACCTAACTGGCCATTTCAATAAACTCAATTTATCTACCACCAAATTTCAACAATTTTAAATATATGACCAAATCTGCTCTATCTAAGCCATCGCTAGTCCTTCTTAGACATTTTGAAGCAAAATCCAAGCATCTTACCATTCCATCTTTAAATCTTAAAAAAAGTAAGTCTTTCAGAAAATAAAGCTGCAAGATTATCTTCATACTACTAAAAATACTAATCCTAATATTAGTATCAAATCAGTAATGGACATTTCCACATATAATTTTTATTTCTGAGGTAAAATTCACATACAATGAAATGCACTAATTCTGAATATACAGTTTTGATGTTGTTTGCAATACTGGGGATTGAATTCGGGACCTTCTCACTGAGCTACGTCCCTATCCCCTTTCTAAATGCTGAGACAGGGGCTCACTAAATTGGTAAACTGAAAAAAAAAAAAAGAAATTGGTAAACTGCCCACACTGGATTTGAATTTGTGATACTCCTGATTCTCCCAGATTGCTGGTATTATTAGTCATGTGCTACCTACACCTGGCACTAAATACATACATCTTTTGAGTTTTAACAAATACATGCATCGCACAGCACATTCCTATCAAGCCAAAAGCTTTCTATCTCCCCCAAAAGTTCCCTTGTGCCTTTCTTCAATTTCCTTTTTCAGAAGCAACCATTTTCTGATTTTCTTTGAATCAAAGGTTAAAGTTAATATTCTAACGCAAGTATTTTTTTGTGTCTACCTTCTTTTAGTATATTGTCAGAGATGTATATATATACTAACTGGGTAAGTAGCTCATTCCTTTTTTATGTCAGATAAGATTCTACTGAATGATTATAACTAGTTTATCTGCTCCACTGTTGATGGGCACTGGGCTTATTCTACTTTTCTGGCTATTATACGTAAAGTTGCTATAAACATTCTTACTCAAGTCTTTTGTTGACATTCATTCCATTTCTCTTGAGTAAATACTTGGGAGTAAAACTGCTGTCTGCCAAACATTTTCAAAGAATGGACCATTTTATCCTGTACCAGTCATGTCTGAGAGCTCTGGTTGCTCCCAATCTTCACAAACATTTGGCTTTCAGGCTTCCTAATTTCAGTTGCTATAAAGGATGCACAGAGGTTTCTTGTGGTTTCAACGTACATTTTCTCCTGATGACTAACAGTGGTACCATTTCTTCATGTACCCACTGGTCACCATTCATGTGTGTTTATTTGTGAAATACCTGTTAATATCTTTAACCTCAAAAGAACCAAGCAAACAAAAAAACAACTGTGTTGTCTTTTTATTATTCAGTTGTAGAAGTTCTTTATTTTGTATACCAGTCCTTTACCAGATAGATGCCTTGTGAATACTTTTTCCTTGTCTATGGCCTGCCTCTTTATTTTCTTAAGGGTGCCTTTTTCTTTTTTTTCCCCGATACAGGTTCTCACTAAGTTGCTAAGTTGCCCAGGATGGCTCAAACTTTCAATGCTCCTGTCTTGGCTTCCCAGAGTGAAGGGTATCTTTTAATAATCAAAAGTTTCAAATTTTGATGTAGTTTAATTTGGAAACTTTTTTCTTTTATGGTGTTTTTCTGTTTCCTATTTGTGAAATTTATACCTATCCAAGCATCTATCTAGAAGGTATTTTCCTAGATTTTCATTTAGAATCTTTAGGGGGTTTTTTGCTTTTTTTTTTTTTTTTTTTTAATATTTGGGCCTATGAGGTGCCACAAATCTGTATATGGTGTGGGGTGGGGATCAATGCCCCAAATTTTCCCATATGACTATCTAATTTTTCTAGCAGTGTTTGTTAAAAAAAAAGGTTTCTTTTCTTCTATGGACTGCTTTGTTAACTCTGTCAAAAGGCAACTATGTAAATGTGGCTTTGTTGATACTCCTCTACTCTGTTCCATTTGTCTTTATCAATTCTTTTTTTTTTTTTTTTTTTGGTACCGGGGACCGAACTCAGGGCCTCAGGCTTGTGAGGCAAGCACTCTAACCACTGAACTAAATCCCCGGGCCTGTCTTTATCAATTTGTATACTTCATTACCCTAATACAAATTTGTAAGTCTTGAAATCCTCCATTATGTTATTTCATTTAAACACAAAAATACACCTGTAATAACTATTTAATACCCTTATTTGATAATTCTATCATCTGTCAGTTGGGTATTTTATTGACTGATCTTTCTCCTTGGCTGAGTGAAATGCTCATGCTCCTTTGACAGTCTAGTAGTATTTTTTTTTTAATTGGATAACAAACATTGTAAATGTTGAATTGAATGTTTGGATTTTGTTGTCTTCCTTAAAGAGCGTAGGGCTTTGTTCTGGATTGTCTAATAATTTTTTGTTTTGTTTTATTGGACGAAACACTACAGATGTTAAACTGAGTGTTTGGATTTTGTCGTCTTCTTTAAAGAGTATAGGGCTTTGTTCTGATAAGTAAATTACTTGCATATCAGTTTGATCCTTTGGAGCTTAAAGGGTGGTCTATTAGGAAGGGTTCTAGAATAGTTTTTATACTAAGATAATTTAGCTCTACTGTTAAGGTACTAGCCTCCTGTTGACTTGAGTATCACTGAGGTCTCTCTTCTCTCAGTTGACCAGAGCTTGAACATACTGCAGCTCTGGCGCGAGCTCCAGGAACCACTCAGGTTATTGTTCTCTGCCTAGACTAATGCCCACACCATACACATGTGTAATTCAGCATTCAGCAAAGACTTAACTCAGGTGAATCCCTATGTAGACTTCCAGATTTTTATTCTATGTAGCGCCTTCCTCTGTGGAATGCTGCCTGGTAGTTTGTAGCCACCTTCAGACTCTCTGAGTGTGATTTCTATCTTTTCAATGCAATGAGACTGTTAGTTCCCATCTGGCTCCACTATTCCAAATGTATCTCCAAGCAAAAAACCAGAGAGATGACAGAAATCAAATAGGTTATTTCCTATCTCTTAGGGATCGGGGTCTTATGCTGCTGTTGTTCAGTGCTTGAAAAATTATGTTTGTCTGGAACATTTACTTTTATGTTTGTCTAGGAATTTTACTTGTTTACACAGCAAAAGACTAAATCCAGTCGATCATTACTGAAAGAATTAGAACGTACTTTTACTCAGTTTCTCTTGGTTATTATTCCAGTTCATGGCTATGTAAACCACAGTCTATGAAATGCATGAATAGTATTTCAGAAACTAAAAATTTAAAAACCATTTTCAATGTTTTAAATAACAACTAATATTTAAGCCAGTAACCTTATATACCTTTCCTTGGCCATATATGTATAAATACTTCTGCATGTCACTTTTCCTATTTTTGAATAAGCTTTCAAGAAACTAGAGATTATGTTTACGTGTCTTTCCCCACAGCCTCTCCTCCTACTTCACACCATGACTGGCTGGCAAAATGTTATAGAGATGGTTATTAAGCACTGTTGAGTATAAAAATTACATTCAGGTTAAATATTGTTAGTACTAATAGCAAGTGCTTATCTTCTTACTTTTACAAAGGGTTTTAATCCATTTGACAAAGACTTAGATGAGTTCTCAGGTTTAATTTTTTTTCAGATCTAATTTTTAATTAATATTGTTCTCCTTTTTCTTTATCATTTTATTACTTTTAACCTTATCTTAAATATTCTTTAATATTTTTTGGCAGTTCTGGAAATCAAGGATGGGGCTTTCCACCTGACAGGCAAACACTGTAACACTGAGGTATAGCCCCAGACTCAAATATTCTTATACCTGTAAATTCTCCCAAATCTGTTCTAACATAACAGAAATATAAGTAAATAAATAATGAAAAGCTGTTCTTTTAATATACCACACTCTTTAAAATATGAAATGATATACAAGTATTCTTTTAAAAGGCTTGGGTTGCTAGTATTTATAATTTGGACTAAAAGTAGTTTAAAATATATTGTAATTTTGAAAAAAATTTCTTCATTTGCAAACTCAAGGAATGTAATTCAGCAAGTCTAACATGAAAGCATTTTAAACAATCACATCATTATTTTATATCTTTATTTTAAAAACTTTAATTTATTGGGTCTTACAGTCTTTAAGAACTCATATTTAGAAACCAAATTCCTACTCGATTTAAGTATCTTGTCTAAAAGTGTTATAATGAAACACTTAGTATCCAAAAAGCTTACATTTCACATTCCATCACTGCAAGTTCTTAAAGCATAATAACCTGCTTTAAAATATTATGATCCTTCAATATCACTGAGGGGTAATTCCAGGACCCCTAAAGTCCCTTATATAAATAGTTTAGTATCTGCATAATTTATAACCATTCTTTCATATTTTAAATCATCTCTATATTACTCATCATGGCTAATACAATGCAAATGCCATGTACATAAATTGTTACGCTGTATCATTTAGGGAACAATGACAGGGGAAAAGTCTATACATGTCCAGTAGAGACAATTTTTTTCTGAATATATTCAATCCAAAATTAGTTAAATCTGAGGATGTGGAACTCACGGATACGGAATCTGGAAATACAGAAGGCCAACTGTATTCAATTACTCAAAAGCAAAATAACTTACACTTTCTTCCATAAGCCAAACTCATTCAGTTTTTTGTTGTTTTTCAACAGGATCTTGCTATATAGTCCAGATTGGCCTTGAACTTGCTATGTGTCCCAGGCTGGTCATGAACTCTCAGTCCTTCAGCCTCACAAGTGCTAGGATTACAGACATGTGATACCACACCCCGTTTTCATCCGGCTTTTATACAGATCAACTTATAGACCAAAGCCTAAAAGAATTACTTTCAAATTAATTTTAAAAAGCTTTAACTTCTCACCTGATTGCAAGTATCAGATAATGAGTGAATAGCTTCTGAGAACATACTTGCTGAACCCGTATAAATCCATGCAAGAAATTTAAAGAAGCAGTTTAAACCATTGCTGTGAAAGAAAAAGAATAATTTAGCATGTTTGGGCTAAAAATTTCCACCAAAAACTTACTTAATTGATTTTATATATGGCTATACTAGATACTATTAAAGGCAAATTAAAAAGAACTCAATACTGTTCAAATCTGGAAATACAGTAACAAATTTGGAAAATACAGATTATAATACCATGAAGTATTCAAATGAAGAGGCATGCTATATGCCAGCAAATTAGGTAAGTATAGTTTAAGGGTGAGAAAATAGGGTGTTCTACATTTGGATAAGATTAAATTTAAAAGGAAAATCTGAAATTTAAGTAAGTAAAAGAGGATCTTGCACTGTCTGGTACAGGAGTGTCAAACGCAGACTTCAGTGCAGGTTTGTTTGCTTAACTAGGCAGATGCCAGGGGTGAGGGCAAAGCTAGACCAAACAGGTTCAGTCTTACCCAAAGACAAAATAAATGTGGTTAGCTCGAGAAAGCTGTCTGATTAGATCCAATAATGATCAGCATGACTGATCTCAGGTGCCACGTTGGTCTCTTGCCATGTTATACTATAGTTCTTTTATCCAATATTAACACTCCCTTTTCCCTTCCCACTGCAGTAATTCCTTTAAAAATCCTGCCTATTCTAGTATCCTCAGTTTTCCTCCCTTTGTATTAACTCTTTTACTACTAAACAACACCTTCTGCCTTCAATACCCTATTAGATTGTTCTTATCACCACCACCAACCATCCCTTGTTATTAAATTCTTGGAAACATTGCCAGACATAGGTGGCATAAGCCTGTAATCCCAATACACTGAGAGACTGAGTCAGGTGGATCATAATTTCAAGCTCAGACTGAGCAATTTAGCTAGACTCAGTCTCAAAGTAAAAATGGGGTGTGGTTTAGTGCAAAGGCCCTGGGGTACTGGGGTTCAATCCCCAGTACCCTCTTGCCTGACAAAAAGAACTTCTCCTGGGCTGAGATTATGGCTCAGTGGTGGAACCTGTGCGTAGCATGTGCGAAGGCCTAGGTTCACACTTGGCTCACAAAACAAATAAATAAAATAAACAAATAAATATAAAAAAGGGTTTCACCACTCCAGTGAAAGTAAGAGGATTTTCAGGTAGCAACTTAGATAATAACTACACTAAAAGTAGAGCACAAGGATAAATGTCTGTATCGACTCAGACCCTTCCCCTATCACTTTACTGACAATAACACAGACTTTCCAACTGCCACCTAAAGCAATGTAAGCCTGCAATTCTGTAGCTAGCTACCAAGTAGTAAATTTATATATTGAAGGATATGCACATTAAAAAGAATACATTTCTATCTTTCAAAACTTATTTTTTAGTACTTACATGCAAATGGCAACCATCACCACTTTTCCTGGTCCCTTGAAGAACACAGATGCTGTTCTGGAGCGTGGCTGCAAAAACAGAAACAAAAACACAAACCTCTAAATTCTTTCAGAGAAGTAGTGCAATTGGTGCCTCTGATACACCAGAAAATTTCTCCTCTATCAAAACCTCTGAACAGCTAGGTTTACTTATTTATTCCTTTTCTCCAGAAGGTTCTTTAAAAAGTAAACAGATTGAAATTGCAAACCAATTTGGGTACTTCTCCAGAACCTTAATTGTTTATTTTGTTTCCATTTAATTCATGTCCTGCCTACTTCCAGAAACAATCCTAGCTGTTTACATAGAAATTTGTAATAAACTAATAAAAATATATTGACCTGAAAACCATACATTCTAAAAATTTCCCATTTCTTGAGCAACTTCTTTCTTTTAAAAAAAGGAACAGCCAAAGCCAACAAGTTTACTCCTCTAACTTAACTCTTGTATATTCTTTCAAGACAGAAGACCTCAAGTGAAAGTAATGTGTTTCACTGCAAAACAGACCAAAACAGAGGGAATAAATGAAGTAAGGAAACATTCAGGGGAAATATTTTCCTGAAGTAAATTTTCTTTTGCTATTCTTTGAATACATACTTCCTATGATTTTTCTGCTACGTTTTCCTCTCTGGAATGCTATCGACTTCCACTGCAATTTAAGTTTTAACCATTCTCCTTCATGTCTGACCAAGTGCCACCTTTCCATGTAAAGCATTCCTGGATCACCTATACGGAAATAAATACCCTGCTGCAAATTATTACACTTTACATCTCTATTATTTTTATATTCTGTCATGTCATTTATTCAGGAAATACTTATGCAACTACTATATGCCTGGTACAGTGCTAGATACTAATGACAGTAAGATGGAAGTGCTTGCCTTCACGGATCTCATATTCTAGCACAGTAGAACAGAAAAAGTCCATAAACAAATGCCTAACATTAGATAGTGATGAATAAGGAAAATAAAAGAGCACAGTATGAGAGAAAAATGAGAAAGAGAAATGTGGTAGTGGTGGGGATGGGAAGATTTATTTTAGCTATTGTACTCAGGGCAAGAGGTTCCACGATGAAAAGCTGGCAATCATGAAAAAATCTACAAGAAAAATGTTTGAGGCAGCGTATGGAGCAAGTTCAAAGACTCTGCATCAGAAATAAGCTTAGTTTACACAAAGGGCAAAAATAAGGCTGGTGTGGTTAAAGTAGAGAACAAGGAAAATGAAAGTTGAACCCAGGCAGATAGGCAGCAGGCATATCCCACAGTGCCTTGCAGACTACAGAAAGGAGTTTGAATTTTATTCTAATGGCAAAAAAGAAGCCACTAGATAATTTTAAGGAGCGACTTAAGATAGTGTCATTTATTTTAAAAAAGATACAGTTTATGACATGGAGAAAAAGCAAAACGTGGAGAGGTTAATTAGAAGGATATTCCACACAAGAAATGATAAAAACTTGGTTCTTGCTAAATTACCACAGCTTATGTTAACTCTGTCCCTGTAGGCAGGCCATCATAGGTCTTGGAATAGCAAAAATGGACCTCAGTGAAAATGGGGGCCCTACAGACAAACTTAATTTAAACCTCAATTCTATAGATGCAACTTGGCCCTGTATTACAAAGAAAGCTGAGGTGAGATTCCATTTCAAGCATTAGAAGAGCAAACTAGATTCTTTTTGGCTTGTATTTGTATTTGTATTTCAAAATGTTTTTCAGCCAGCTCTGCAAGTCAGGGTTTCAGAGAGTACCTCATCAATTCCCTGTAGACAACAGAGCCAAAAAGTGAGCTTATAGCTTTAAAGGCCACATTTTGAAAAGTAGTATGAAGTCAGGTATCCCCAGCTCTCTACTGAAGTGCCTTCAGGGCTAAGAGAAGGAATTATGCAGGAACAAACCTTATCTATGTGGTTTCAACTTGTTAGATTTGTAAGCTACAAACTCTCACCAGGATCTAGATTTCTGACTTTACTGTTTATTGATAAATACAGAGCATGTGTATTTTATCATAATAAGAATACAATGCATCTTTGGGTTGAGTAGAGAAGGGAACTGTAAAAAAGGAATACAAGTTAAGGATTTAGCTCAGTGGTTAGAGTGCTTGCCTGGCAAGCACAGGCCCTGAGTTTGATCCCTGGCACCACCACCACCAAGTTAAGGATTTAGCTCAGTGGCAGACACTTGCCTAGCAAGTGTAAGGCCCTGAGTTCTATCCCCAGCATCACTCCCCTCCAAAAAGAAAAAAAGAATACAAGCCAGACTGGTGTACAAACCTGTCACCCCAGCAGCTCAGAAGGATCAAGAATTTGAGGCCAGCATGGGCAATTTCCAAGACCGTGTCTTAAAAAATAAAGTCTGGGGATAAAGCTCAATGGTAGAACACTTGCCTAGCATATGTGAGGCCCTGGTTTTATCCCTAGTGCCATAGGCTGTGTGTGTGTGTGTGTGTGCCCGTGTAAACACGCTGCTTAGGGTGGAAGATTAAGACTTCATTAGAAGAAGGGTTTGAGAAGTTATGAGGGACAAGTCAGAGAGGAAAAGAAAATAAGAATTTTAAGATCAGAGTAGAATATTATAATAAAGAAATTAACTGAACCCAAGCCATGCTGATTAAGTAGGTTGAAGAAACAGGAAAAAAATATTGGCACTAGGTCAGAAATAATGACAAGGCCCAAGGAAATCGAATAAGAAAATTTAAACCTGGAAAAATAAATCACAAGTAGTCACAATCCACAACCCTCTTGGAAAGAAGCATCCTGTAAAAACTATTCCTGAGTTCCATAATAAAAGCAGTTGGAGACTTGCCTCCTTTTAAACATCAGAATAGCAAAAATGCTGGTAATTACTAAAACTGGATATTCCTGTATGTTTTCTATATATTTGAAAATTTTCACAAGTTTCTTTCATATTGGGACACACATAGAAAATTAGGACAGATTTTGGGGATGACTATCAGGAAAAGCAGCATCAATTACGCACAGCACTGTTGGTTTGTTTCAGGGTGACACTGTTAGTATATTATGCATAGACAGAGGTCCCTCAGTGTTCTGAAGGGCTATCCTAAGAAATTCTGAGAATTAGGATCCTAAGGCACAAGAAAGTAGAACATATTAAAGGGAAATGCATTAAAAGGACAATATGAAATTAGACTACTGGAGGTTAGCTACTACTCTGGTGACAGAATGCTTTTGGTACAGCCAGGACATTGTGACTTCATATATCTCATTACTGACAGCCTAGGTTACAGAAGAATACAATGGAAAAAGTGTCTGGTTCAGAAATATGAAAAGGTAAAGGATGCATTTAATTCCAGCAAATAGCACTAGCCCATGTATGTTTTAGAGAAGGAAAGCAACTACCTTCAGTGTAAAACATTCCTAAAGGGAACAGGAGAACAGCAGAAAGAAACGAAATATGAATTTTACTCAATTACTACACTGAAGAGGGGGGCAAAGAAATTCTATTCAAAACCTGGAATACTCAAAAGCTGAGGAGCACTAAATCTTCAAAAGGCCTCTAGTAACACAGACTTCAGAAGTCAACAGCCACTTCTAAAAATCTGGGAAGGATGACTGTCAGTGTGGAACAAATATAAGGACAAGGAGTCACTTCTCAAGGAGCAGGTGCCACTGGCCTCAACTATTCCATGCAAGAGATAGTGAAGCAGGCCCTGCAGCACTAGAGTGACAATCCGGTTCCTAAGCCACAGGAAGGCTCTACCACTGAAGACAGTTCATACTTTCAGTGCTGCACTGGAGTGCCAGAAAGACAGGGCTCAAAGGGGGAAAGGAAAATGAACAGATCTGGAATTTAAAGAATAGGAAAGAAAAGCATATCAAATAAGATTTAATAAAGTTGTCCTGATTCCCAAATTCTAAATTTTGCAAAAAGAGCAATGTCTCAAATGGCACCCAGTGAGAAGACAATTAGGTACACAGATCTGGCATTAACTTCTTTTGTTTTTTGGTGCCGAGGATCAAACTCAGGGCCTTGTGCTTGCTAGGTAAGCACTGTAACCACTGAGCTAAATCCCCTGGCATTAACTTCTTGATGTGAGATCCTTCCCAGCCATGTTTAAATAGAAGGTCAATTCTACACATAGACTGCTTGGTATCTTGGAAGTGTTGGTCACTTTGGTAACAGCCATTTTGGTGTTGTGGTGGAATCAAAGTCAAATTGGACTGGGTTCAAAACAGAAGAGGAAGTAGGATAATACAGGCAAACTTTCTCCATTTGTCCCAGTCTATTAATTCCTTCTCTTAGGAAAGACAGTATAGTATTTTAGCACATGTTTAAATAATTTTTGTCAGTAACTTTGGTGAAGAAAAAAAGGAGTACTTCTATCAAATTACAGATATTCTTTGATTTATGAAGGGGCTAGGGCCTGATAAACCCATCAAAAGTTTAAAATATCACTAAATCAAAAATGTGCTTAATACACCTAACCTACTGAACACCACAGCTGAGCCTAGCCTACTTTAAACATATTCAGAACACTTGTATAAGTTAGACAAAATCATCTAAGCCTATTTTACAATGAAGGATGAATAACTCATTTAATTGGAACTGCACTGAAAAAACAATGGTACATGCACAATCATAAAGTCAATAATTATAAATCAAATCATTTTAAATCAGAGATCATCTATACATTATTTTTTCCAATGGAATAGGAAACAAAGTCAACAGCTAAAGAGTGAGTAGTGACAGATTATGAAGTTTGAGAAGAGAGGGAAAGGTATACAATAGCTGTTTCACACAGTGAGTGGGAAGGTAAGATTGTCAAATGATACTGAGTGTCCCCTGATTTTGTATAGTCAAAGGATAAAGAAAGCACAAACTGGCTGTGTAATTTTCTCCTCCAAAGGCTGAGCTTCTTGAGCAAAAGCAGAGAGCTGACCGTATGAATGTTGCACCAGGGTTAGGAGTAGGAGAGAGGACAAAAGAAATTAAGAGTGTATACGAGAGATAGAAATCTTGTTAAAACCTAAGAAAATAAAGTCTATTTTGTCTATATCTACACACTTTTAAAAAGTTACAATTTTATTTTTTTTAATTTCAAAAGAATCAGAAACAAATCCATGGCAATTCAATGTGTTACAATGTACTCCATAAAATCTTGGATTATTATCACACATGTTAGAATTTCACTACCAACTGGTATTAGGATTTTGTTGTGCAACACCTACACCATTAGAAAGATATCCTTACCTTGGTGTTTCCCAAGAAATCTCTATATTCTCTCAATATTTTTTGGTTTCTAAACAGCCCTATAAGAATTAAAAAATAAATTTAAGTCAACATATTCTTCAGTCAGTTTAGATTAACACAACTACTCTTTTTATGTAAAATATGCGCTACTAGCTACCAGCAAAAATATCAAGTTATAAGAAATTTGGATTTACAATCTGATTAAAAATTGTGTAAAAGGTATCAGTAGACATTTCTCCAAAGATGTAGGCAAACAGCAAATAGCACGTAAAAGATACTCAACTTCAATGATCATCAGAAAAACACAAATGAAAACTACAATGATATCATCTCATATTCATTAAAATGACTACTATTTAAGAAAGGAGGGGTGGGTGGAAGAGGTATGGAGGAAAAAGGTGGGAGTAAGCAAACCAAAAAATAACTACAGGCAAGAATGCTAAGAAACTGGAGCCCTTACATATTATTGATAAGAATGTAAAACAGTAAAACTGTTCTGGAAAACATAACATTTCCTCAAAAAATTAAAAATAAAATTACCATATAATCCAGCAAGCCCACATTTATATATTTTGGAATATATCCAAAAAATATTAAGTAGGGTCTCAAAAAGTTATTTGCAAACCTATGTTCAAAACAGTACACTAGGGGTTAGGGATTTAGCTCAGTGGTAGAGTGTTTGCTTAGCAAGCACCAGGCCCTGAGTTCGATCCCAGGACTGCACTCCCCAGCAAAAAAAAAAAAAAAAAAGAAAAAGAAAAAATGGTACACTATTCACAAGTGTCCAAAGGAGAAGCAACCCATATGTCCATGGATGGATGACTGGATCAAGAATGTGTAGAACACACATACAATAGGTTATTAATTGGTGCTACAAAGGAAATAAATTGTGACGCATGCTATAACATGAATGAACCTTCAGGACATTACGCAAAGTGAAATAAACCAGCTGCAAAAGGCCAAAATATTGCATTATTCCATTTATATGAGGTATCCAAATAGTCAAATTCATAGACACAGAAAGTAGAATGACAGTTGTCAGGGGTTTGGGGGAGACTAATTGGGGGAGTTATTTAATGAGTGCAGAGTTTCAGTTTTGCAAGATGAAAACTCTCTGGAGATATTTCCCAACAATGTAAACATACTCAACTCTTCTGAACTGTACCTTTAAGAATAGTTACGGTGCGAAATTGTATTTTTTTTTTAACCTCAATTTTTAAAAAGGTGGGTAGGAGGACTCTGGATCTGTAATAAGATGAAGACGGTTTGATAAGGTTCTCAATTTTACTTGAAAAAAATGAGTTCTTTAAAGCCCAATATTAAATCAAGTTCTTCATTTTTATCTCAATGTTTAGAAATTCAGGAAAAAATATTCTTCTATTATTGTGCTTTTTCAGTGTTTTGTATTTTGTATCCTTGTACATATATAGGCTATTCGTGGAATTATTTAAATTGGAAAAAGTTAGAAACAGCCTATGGGGAAATAATACA